>MU968450.1:29486915-29635076 GCA_034641835.2 Pinus albicaulis
AGGGGAATGGATTGAAGATACTGATTTCATCTGCAACAAGTGTGGCCTAAATCTAGACCCGATCCCCCAACAAGAACATTAATTTTGGAGTCCAAGAGAAATTTGTTAGCCGACATGATTTATGTTGTTTTTTCATAGATATCCCAAACTAATAATTACTTCTAATGATGTTAATTTCATTTTAATTGTACTTATAATTATCGTTAAGCAATGACACATAATATATTCAACATTAGAACATTAGAACCATAAAGAGATATACAACCAGGAGACATTAGCATTTACCCTGGGAAAACCCACATAGGGGAAAACCCCAACAACCTTTTCCATAGAGAAATCATCAAGTTCAACAGAGATAAATTTAGTCAAATACAAGGTCAAACTGACCATCAATACAACCTTGGTCTAACCTGGTCAATTAGCCCTTATGTAAAGTCATCAATCTGCCCATAAGTTTGACTTGATCTTATCTGTCAACTTGGCTTGCTCAAAATTCATCCAATTATTTTTGCTTTAGGAATTAGGTTTTTTTCTCTAACTTGTTCTGCTGCCCAAGATGACTTAAGAATTTGTTCTTTTGCCTTACCTCGGTCTACTCGAGAAAATTAGGTCTAATCATATACTTAGTCTACCTTAGGAGAATTCAATCTCCTAAATTCTTCCTTTCTCTGCCTCAGATAACTTCGTTATCGTGCCTCAGATAACTTTGTAATTGTTCCTTAGAATAATTTACTACTCTGGCTCAGAATACTTCGCTAGTTTGCCTCATAAGATTTCGTTTCCCTACCTCAAATTACTTTGTATAAACGGAAGATGAGATAATCCAAATGAGAGAGAGACAAGCTCTCTCTCTCTATATATTTTGATATCTGAATGGGTGTGTCTAAGAGGGCAAACCGACCTAAGCTTTTGGAGGGCCAAATTCACTTTTGAAGCCAAAATATTAAGCTTTTACATTTTTTTTTGGAGCCAACATGAAGAACATGTTTGGAATTTATCATTACATGCATATCAAGGGATAAAATGTTAATTATGAATACCAACCATAGCTACACAATTCAACACTGCCTGTTAGCTAGGGATATATACATAAGGACTATAAAAATGTTCTCTTGTTTGAAAATTTTCTCTAAGAAAAGATTATAAAAAATCCAATTACCATAATCGGGTCAACAATTGTGGCACATGGTAAAATACGTTACCATAGCAGGGTAAAAAACTATGACTCATGGTAAATTAATATCATCAATCTATTACCATAATATGGTAAAACATATTTGACACATGGTAAGCCAACAACATCAACAAGCTACCATACTTATGGTCGGTACCTCTAACACATGTTGTATTCACACCATACTTTTGGTCAGTACTCATGACACATGGTAGATCAACCATAATTCTGGTCAGTACCTTTGAAACATGATGTATCCTCACCATAATTATGGTTGATACTGCTAACACATGGTACATCATTAGCATCAACCAGTAACCATAATTTTGGTCTATCTAACTCATGGTATACATACTAGTCTTGGTTCACCATCATTTTGGTTGGTCCCTGATAGATGGTGAATCCAAAAATACCACACTCTTGATGCTGAAAGGCCACACTATATATGGGTAATTCTAGGCCTCTAGGACCAATATTCCTAATTATGGTCAATATAATCGGAAAAAGAATAATTATTGTCCCTTGTTGGACCATTCTTCATAATTATAGTCATATATGACATAGGGAGAATGTCACTCCATGATGTTATCTCATCAGCACTCCCTCTCAATGAGAGAGGCATTCTCAACAAGTCCAAGCTTGTCACTAAAGTATACATAATTTGCTAAGGATAGAGGCTTTGTTAACAATCTTCTATATTGTAGAATAATATTGAAGCCACATTGATTCCTATGCTTTGACCTGTCATCATGGTCGTCACTAACACCTGATAAAGACAGTCATGCAAGTAGCCTTTGAATCCTTTCTACTTCTCAACTTGCCAATCTAGTTACAATGTATGAGGACTCCGCAATATTGACTGTGAAAGATGGCTGCTTCATGCTCACAGTCATAATGGAGCCTAAACTGAAGCAATATCTTAACGAAATCTTTTTGTTTTGAGCACTCTCTGCCCAATATGAATATGTAAATGTACTTCATTGTTTGAGACAAATCTCAACTAATAAATGTCTTTTCCATGATCAATTATACCATGCTGGTACTCCAACCCATGTTGAGCAACATGCCTTGGCTCATAAAATTGATGAGCTTATTTTCACTAGGTCCATCATCACAACTGCTCTCCTGACACACTGAATGGGTGCTCCTCTCAAACTGAAACATATCCTTCTATGATAATTTTGGTTCTCCCTTTGCCACTATTGTATTCCAACGTATCAACTTATATAGTCTAAAAATGTTAATAACATTCCATCATCTCAAACTTAGGTTGTAATATCCCAAAATAGGAAAAGAAAGTAATACAAAACACAATAACTAGAAACTATAGCAATATGGAAATAAAATGTAAGCACCATAAAAATAGACCAAAAAACTGAGTCATTTTATTAATCAGGAGATGGAATAAAAGTACAATAGTTCTAAAAATACACACTGTTTGACAGAGATGTCCAAGTTGACAAAGATGTCTAGAGTGACCCTCAAGTCCTCTCATTGAGAACACTACGTAAATGTTGCTCTGTTGGAGATCCTAATATGCTGCCCCTACTAGAAATGATGGAAATGTAAATACTGGCTGAAAAGGGGTGCGTAGATAAGGCTGTTCCGAAGCTCAGAAAATGTCAGGATTTGGAATCCAGACTCTATGATGAAAACCCAGAAAGGATTTACAGATTGGCTCACCTCTGAAAATAACCCTCCTAGGGCTTGCAATAGAAAACTACTGGGTATGTAGATCTATGGCATGAACTGAAAGATAAAATATCTACAGTAATACCCAATCAGCTCAGTGCATGAAGGGTTGCCCCCTTCTCCTGATTCCCAAGCTGGAAGCTTGAGCTCTTGCTCCTCCTCTTAAGTTGCAGTTGCTACACTGCACAACTGTTTGAAGTGACTGCGCTGTCAAGAGGGCTAATGTTGTATCCTACTGCTAGATGTTGCAATATTTCTCATAATGGATGGAAATGATATCACCAAAGTGAGAGGATGATCCCTCACATGATTCCAAGCTGACATACTTGGAACTTCCTTCCTCCTTTGAACCTACACTGCTAGAATACATAATTCCTGTAGGAACTACTGCTGTATATGGGAGTAGAATGATGACCTGATGCTGGATGTAGCAATGCTTCTCTCAGAAGACTGATATGGATGCAGAAGGTGAAGGGCTGATCCCTCCATAGTTTTCCCAGCTGAAATACTGAGAGCTACCTTCCTCCTCTCAAACCCTAAGGTAGGAATGTGTAATTCCTAAAGCTGTAAGTGCTGAAGAGAGGGGATGAATGTGGCACAGTTTCCGGATGATGAATGGATGCTCAAAGAAACCTTTCCAGAGTAATCACTCGAAGTCCCCCGTGTATAAGGGTGGGATCTCCACTTGAAGACACCCGTGTGCTAAAAAACACAACAGACTTAGCTAAACAATTGAAGTGTGCAAAGAAATTTCGTAACTGAAAATACAATATAAAAATATAGAATGCATTCTATGACTACCCTCACATTCCTTTTATGCTTGTGAGCCTTCCCTAGCCTTGGACCACTTCACTACTGTGCTACACATGTGGCCACTAGTCTCCATAAATACTGCGTTGTCCTCCATGATCTCCATCATCTCTTCAATTACTCTCCACTCCCTCCATCATGTGTGCATTTAATGCACCACTTCCTCCATCACTTCATTATTATTCCTCTATGATCTTACATTTATTCCTCCACTATATCCATCATCTTCCTCATTATTGTTCTATGATCTCCACTCTTCCTTCATCAATAAGCCACTCCACTACTCCATAATGCTTATCCACTACCTAACTAACCCACATTCACACAACAAAAGTTGATTTTATTCATCTATTAGGTTTATGGGTCCCTCCACCCTTTTATTTACTTATCTAAATAAGAAAAGTAATAACTCTAATATTCCAATTAGTTTATGTCAAATTTGGAATATTACATAGGGGTCAAATCCCTATGAAGTTGAAATCAAGGCTTTCTAACTGCTTCCTCTTGTTACAAAGGTGATTCATTTTTCCATATTTGTCACATGAGTCCTTCTACTTTTGTTAGATATAGATAAAATGATAATAATATCAATCAAGACTCGTCCCTAGAATATCAATTCCAACGTGTCTGCCTATGATCATACAAATACTTCTTCAATCAAGAGACTTCTTCTCATGTACCTCAAATACTTGAGGTAGCTCTATGTGCACTTTTTCCATTGCAATTATTTCATTGAAAAACAATATTTTCATCCACCAGTGTAATTTCAAAGAAATAATGACACTTATAACATAAATTTACCTCACAGTTAGAGAAAACGTCTTGTCATGATCCTCTCCCTCTTTCTAGGAGAAAATTCTATTTTCAACTCTCTCTTTTTACTTGTCTATATTGTCAACTAATGCATGCTAGACCATTAAATTCTCTTTGACACAATCAAGATATACTCAAACTTGTTGATTCGCCTGCTCCCTTTGGGGTCATATCTCATTCAGTACAATATCTCTCAACTCAAGTCATGATTTTGGTAAAGTCTTCTTTCTTTACTTCGTTCTTCCATTTCTTCCATATGCTTCCAGAGCCTTGGAAGCCTTTACTATGTGCCTGAAATTCTCACTACGAGGTTATGGACGAAAAATTATAACCAAGTAAATAATTCAAAGACAAGAGACTAACTAATTGTAAAATTACAATAATAATAATAGTCATAACAGATATAATAGTTTTATTTTGAGGATTCTAGCGAAATATTAGCTCCCACTTAATCTTAGCTTTCTTACATCCATATTTCAACTTTATCACCCTCACCTATATCATCAGCATGATGTCATTTCTTCCTTGCATGATCTAGGATTTATTCCTTTCAGTATAAACATATAGCTAGGGTCTTGTTTCCAAACCCTGGGTCTTCATTATTAATCTAAGGTTTACAAACCATAATTTTGCAATACTTATTTTATACCTTTTGCGAGGTCCATCAAAATTTGAAAATTCTATTTCCAAACATCCTAATAATATACATAGAGTCTTCATGCCACAGAATCAGATATGTTCCATCTTGATGTCAGTAAAAAATCCTTTAGTAAGTTTTCTCCATCAAGAGAGGTATTATGATAGACTCTCTTGGTCCAGACAAAGTAATACTCTTACACCTTCTCTCTTCAAAGGAATCATAACCTAAGTCACAAATCTAGCCAAAACCCTAATAGCATATACACTTCTCAAAATAGTCTTGCTCATCATATAAATTATGAGGCTATCAATTTTTGGAAATAATCTCTTTTTACTGACAACTTTATATGAGACCATTTTGCAATACAAGATTGAATGCAACACACCTTTGAATTTTAAACAATAGTATATTCAAATGTTGTGGCAAAATATATATACTTATGATTTGAACATACTAAATTTCTCAATATCAATATATAAATGAATTCAAGAGACTATCCATTTGTGCTTTGGAGCCATATTTCCTTATATCTCATGTGTCAACAAATAAAATCTTATTTTATGAATTTTCCATGGTTCCAGAAAAGACATATTGGTTTGCAACTACTTCTCTCAATTCCCTTGAAAAACATGAGCATCCAAGCATCTCTATATGATATGCACTTGAACTGAGATTACATATTGAATTTTGTGAGATCTGATTAGAGAATCTAATCATAGAGCAGAGGTTCTCGACTTACTTAAGAAATTTATTCACATCATGAGACATTAATAAATAAAGCTAATACTTCTTGGCTTTAGTTCCTTTTGAACCATGGAAACTATAATTTACAATATTTGTACATCATTAGGCTTCTTAGGTTTCTTTAGGGTTTACGAAACAAATTATTGTTGAATCCATATCAACTTAATATAGTAAGATATTTCAATTTTTTCCACATGGATATGGAATTTATTAATCAATGCTCTTTCTCTATTTATCGAGCTTAAACAAATTTATCTATGCTGCCTTTTGATTCGAGAGGGGAAGAATAATACCTTGAATTTTCTTTATGACATATGTCACAGGCTAACCTTGAGTTTGCATTCTCAAACTTGCTTTTGATCAAACCTTCATATATCTCTTGAGGACACCTTTGCAGGCTTTGTCACTGACTGAAGCATTTCAGATGTCTTCTGATATTTTTCAGCCTTGGATCATTCAACCAAGGTCTTTATCGCTCCATAGATTAGAGATAACACTCTTGATATTATGCACGCCAATTATTTAATTTTTCTTCCTAGATCATTGTTTTGAACTAATCATGATTAGAATGCATAATAACATACTCAATATGAGATTAGGAGTATATTCTATCAATCCTTGACCAAAACATAATTATAGGGGATATCTTGCTAGCCTTTTTAAATGTATTTTATAGTTATCTTTGTAAATGTCCGAGGTTCTTAAGATTTATTGGTGCACAACAACAATATTTGAGAGCTTCTCAGTCCTTTGAAACATATTCTGAGGTATTATTGGCCTACTAAGGCTTTTAGGCTTATACTTCAAAAGGTTAAGAACTTTTGAGCTTCATCCACTTCTTGAAGCTCTCAGTCCTTTAGAACGATACCTAAGAATTTTGGCCTTCTGAACTTGGATTGATATTTATGAGGTTAATTTTATACTTCCGAGGCACTCTTAACTAGTTCCATGATTCGATATATAAAGCGGTGAGGCCACTCGATCCTTCCTGTGATTACTTGGGATAAGTCTGTCCCTTGAGGTATTCTCCTCTGATATTCCTTAGTCATGCTTCAACCTAGTTTAATATAGCACTTAGGGATTCGCTACTCATAATCAATCTTGACTAGGACATTTATATATGTTCAAAACAAAGTTAAGGTCTTCTTCAAGACCGCTCCTTTCTAACCAAGCTCTAACACCATGTTGATTTTTTATAGATCTCTTAAACTGATAATTACTTCTAATATGTTCATTTAGTTTTACTTGTATTTACAATTACTGTTAAGCAATTACAAAAAATATCTTAAAAAATAGAACAATATAATCATAAAGAGATATCCAAACAAGAGACACAACCATTTACCGTAGGAAATATTACATGGGGAAAACCTAATAACCTTTTCCTTAAATAAATCATCAAGTTAAACATAAATACATCTAGCCAAATACAAGGTCAAACTGAACATCAATACGACCTTTGTCTAACCTAGACAATTAGCCCTTATGTCAAGTCATCAATATGCCCATAAATATTGACCTGATTTGATTTGTCAACTTGGCCTGCTCAAAATTCATCCTATTCTTTCTACTTCAAGAATTAGGCTTTCTGCCCTAACTCGTTCTGCTACCAAAGATAAATTAAGAATTTTTCTTCTACCTTAGGTTGGTCTGCTCCAAAAAAGTAGGTTTTCTCATATACTTAGTTAATATGCCTTAGGATAATTCAATATCCTAAAATCTTTCTTTCTCTTCCTTAGAGAACTTCGTTATTGTAGCTCATAAAACTTTTCTACTCTACATCAGAATAGTTCGCTTGTATGCCTCAAAATATTTCATTGCTTTGCCTAAGAATAATTCATACAAACATAAGATGAGATAATCCAAATGAGATAGAGAAAATATCTCTCTATATAATATTTTGATGACTGAATGGGTGCGTCTAAGAGGGAAAGCCGACCTTAGCTTGGAGGGACGACTTCACTTTTGGTGCCAAAATTTAAGCTTTAACAAATTATTTTTATTTTTATTTTTTGAGCCAACATTAAGAACATGTTTGGAATTTATCATTACATGCATATCAAGGGCTTAAATTTTAATTATATACCAACCATAGCTACAAAATTTAACAATTTCTTCCTCGACAGATTGAATTTTAGCCCAAATGTAAGGACTATTGGCATGAAAACATATGGCTACTAACGTAACTTGGGTTGTTTCATGGGAGTCTACCTCAATAGTTATAGATGCCCCTTTAATTGCTCAAATATTTGACTGTCACCTAGGATACATTTTGTGTCTAGGCATGGTGGTAAGGATAGATAATGAATGAAAAGATGATAAAAAAAATTCCCCCAGTGCTATAAAAACTTGATAAATCTTATCTATCCTAAGAAAACCTCAGAATTTCTCGCCACATTAAAATCACCTAAGGAGTTCTCATAGAACCAAGCCACGTCGAGGAATGCACAAGAGAAATCAAATTCAACCAATAAGACAGAGAGAGTAGGGACTAAGACCTGAACCAAAATCCCCAACTAGCTAAAGCTACAGAGTAAAGAAAACATAAGAAATTCCCTCAAGAATCCATGACTAGAGGAACTAAAAAAATAAGGAAGTCAAAGAGTGTGACAAATAACAATAAAGGCCTAGGAACTTGCAGAGATGAGCGGTAGGAAGAAGGAAAGCCATTGAACCTCCATTATTGGAAACAATAATTAATACTGAGAAGGGGGTGAATTAGTATTAAGGCTAATTTTACTTTTAATGCCATTTTATATTTTTCTATTACTTTGAAACCATTTAAGTGAGAAACCACCAACCTATTATGTGGAAAAAAAATTAAATCAACACATGAACATACAAAACAACACCATGAGAAACATACACATATGAACACAAAGATTTTACATGGAAACCCAAAAGGGAAAAACCAAAAATATTTGTTTACTATAATGAAAATCTTAAGCCGCTACTCAAGTTACATCATATGTTTTTGTGAGTACCCACTCACAAGAAGCACCAAATCCCTTGTGTGTGTTTTCTAGCACCAACTAGAAGAAAGCACAAACTCCCTCCTTTGTAGTCATATGATTAGCTTACTAGAAGCACCAACTTCTTGGATTTATTTCAAGCACCCACTTGTAGGAGGCACCAACCTCAAATATACCTTTAGATACCTAATTGGATGAAATCACCAACCCCCAGTCCATAAGGAATTTATTGCTCACAGTTCTAGCACCCTCTCATCCTAATTTCAACTTTGCATTAGTAAAATCTTGACCCTTTGCTATCCAAAATAGCTTACTATTTTTCTCATCCCATCAACTCTTTCTCCTCTGCTCAACCTTCCCACTCTCCAACAACACACTCATACACAACCCATGCAACAACATTACATATATCCACTCGACCCTCATACATTCCGCATACTAGATTTCGACCTTGGCTATTCAATAGGATCTTTTAGCCTTTCTCAGTAGCTCACTCTCACTCAGAGTTCTCCTCACTAAATAATTTGCTACATTCCTTGAATGTATCACTCTATGTTCCTGTGTTTTATTCCTCTATAACACAAGGATAAATGCAGGAACTCATGTTCGCATCACACATAGATCTCATGGTCATTTTAATACAGTGAACTCTGTTTAGAACATACTTTATATTCAATCACATAACTTCAGTATGGCTCACTGGGCTCGAGATACCACCATTTCTCTACATTAAATATGTTAAGGAATGACTTGCCATTTTTCTGATTTTCCCTTTTTCTCAGTCACTCGAGTTGAATCAATCAAAGGATGGGCTTTGGTATGGTTTTCCATGCTGAGAACTAAATACCATTCTATCTTGCACACTCAAGGTAGAGCTCCATTAACACATTCATACAATCTGGATGAGGAGGCCCATCACTGAAGCATTCAAAGAATGCAATTCAATTATATGTCCTTTATGTTTTTCTAGAGTAAATCTTCAAGTCATTATACTTATTTTAACAATCTTAGCACATTACAGGTTTTAGCAGTTACTTTATTTGCAACTCCAACTTTAGTGGTCTGCCAAATTTGGCATACCTTCAAAATATGTTGCCGACTCGTTCATGTTGCTTAGATACAATTATAATGCTCTCCAACAATGGCAGAATCCGCCAAATATGGCACATAGTGCCAAAGTAGCTATTGACCCATTCATGCCCCCTTTAAACTCTTGTGCCCTTTGAAATAATACCATAACACTAGGCCCTTTTAAATTCCTATAGCGTTGTTTTAAATAGCCTGAAGGCTTGAACATTATCCATATGGCCTAGAGGCCCAATCCGCTAGTTGGCAGGACCTTAACATGGTGATTTAGAGGTTGGGAGACTTCCACCTTTAAAACTTGTTGCAGGGCCCAACTACTTAAGGTTCTGGCTAGCCCAAAATGCTTTACACTTAGCCAAAGTCCCTTGGTGCTTAACACTAAAAAATTTGCACAAGAAACTCCTAGGCGTGTTTTTAAAATATTGATGAAAACGTCAATTAACAACAAATTCACTATCTTGGTCCCCTCTCCCTGATGATTTCCAATGGTGCTCGCTTAAAATGCTCCGAGGTCCTCTAAAAAATGTCCAGGCGGGAAACACTATGCCTATGTAAAATATTTCCAACTATTTACCACTTTTTCCCACTACCACATGTCACTTTATGGGTGGTCTACATGTTACCCATTTGTGGCCCACTTGGCCATATGAAAACATCAAATAAAAAAGTCACATATTACCCATTTGTGGCCCACTTGGCCATATGAAAATGTCAAATAAACAAGTCACATGTAATTGTTTTATACTACCACATGTTGGATTTTTAGTTGTTGATGTCTGCATGCAGACATCATCCCAGGCCTTTTGACCGCTTATGTTTATCGATGCCATATTGGGCCTTCGAGGTAATGATATCATCATGCCACTATGGCTTCCACTTGTGTTTTTCATCATTTGATTTTGCGAATTAGATCACACCATGTGGACTCATTCAACTGGTCCATACCATCACTAATACGAAAGTGACGGGTCTTGTAGCCTTGGTTTTTTGTGAATTTCCTTTGTAAAAATTTTAAGCTTTGGGGTCCAATTTCTTTGTTATAAGGGTAAAATGACACTAGACATGAATAATTTCATCTCACTGGTCTTGTCACCATGATACATTCTCATGGGGATCCTCCAAAAACCTCTAGATTAAGAACGTCAATATTACATGTCCCCTTCTAGGACCTCCAGACTTATGCAACTTGTCCTGCCACTAGCACTTTGTTATTCGACCATGTGCACCCAATAGAAAACCACCTAGGTTTTGCGAGCCCCTCCTTAAATGGTTCCAAAATCGAGATTGGGGGTCTTGCATTGCACCATATTCGTTGATATTGGATTGGGGGTTTGGGCACATATCAAAGTGCCTGACCTCGCCTGGTTAAATTGTGATGAGGCTTGGGCCCCCTCATGCCATTTGATCTGGGCATGGGGACATTTATTTCCCAATCCACTCCATTGTGTGTTTTTTTTAACACCATTCATCATTGAATGTTGAAGCGCCTGACTAGTAGCGCTTTTTCCAATACAAATAAGGGCAATGACCAACACATTGCATTCCAACAAGCATCCTCCACCTATAATTAAGAGTTTGGAACCAAGAGTTGTCGACCATTTTCCTGAGAAATTTGACTAACCATAAGTACTTCATCCATAGAAAAATTTCAGGCTACCATATACCATTGGAAATGTATTTCCAAGGCCTATAAAACTATGCAATTTCTAGGAGTATCTAAGTTTATCTCATGAGGCTGAAATTCCTTAAAAAATATAGCTCCCCTTCAATCTTCTAGCCAAGGCTCCAACACCAAGTAAACATTAAACACACCTCATCAATGCCCCATCACCATGCCAACACTTCCCTTGAAATCGTCATATCATCCATGCACTAGGGTAGACATAACTGTACTCAGGTTAACATCAATGCCAACACACCAATGCCTTCTTCCAAGCCTAACAATGCCGACAATCTCCCCTGCCAACAATCTCCCCATTTGGAATTGATGGCAACTCCTCATTGATGGCCACTCATGACTCCTCATGCTACATCTAGCCATCAAAATGACTCATCCTCCCAAAAGTTATATCTAATGATCTCTCTCTCTCTCTCTCTTTCTCCTTGTGGCTGATGTCTTTCTCTCCCCATCAATGATTGATGTTGATGGCTTTATCTTCCCCTTTGACATTGATGGAAAAGGTTTGGACTCCTAATGTGCATTATCCTTATGAGAAACTAAATTTTTCTCATTTTCCCTTTTGAAAACTTCTCTTCTCAAGGGCTTATATCTCTTATGATGAGGCACTTGAACGTTGCCATCCAATCTTAGCTACAATCATAATGATTTTTAATATGGACAAAGATACCTGCGAAACAAGAATTGGTATACAAACACCAAGATATTTGATTTGATTTTTATTTTTACAGGGAGTAAAAACATCCCTTTATGACATCAATGTTGAGGGATAAATATTCTTGCTATCAAGAAAAATTTCCTTGTGTTTTCTTGCAACTTCGGATATTCTCTAGAGAACTAAATATCAATGATATGCTCCCCCTGAACATATACTCTTATTTTTTCCTGATCTCTTTGAATCTTATTTATTACTTATGCTTGGGGAGTAATCTTGTGGACCTGATTAAACTTTGGGCCTATTATAATCACTCCACACTTCTATTGAAAGCCATATTCTTCATGAAATATGAAATTCTAATGTATTATCTCTCTCTTAGACCTTGTTGGCCGCTCTTTTTATCACTGCTGAAATTATGTTATGTATAAATAAATGAATTCATTAAAGTAACAACCAATGGAATCAACTTTACCTCAATCATTCGAATGCATCATTTTGTATATTTCCTTTTGATGCCCGCATCTAACGTCTTTTGTTTCACTTGAAGCCATTCTCTCCTCTTAATGAAGAGAATTTGAGGATCTACTCCCCTTGAGTAGACTATCCTCCTTTTTCTTTCAAACATTCAAAGTATTGTTCCTAACAAGGAAATTTCTTTCTAGATTCTTGTTTTCCCTTGTTTGGACTTTATCTTGGTTGCACAGGGCTAGAAGGCACTTCTCCCTTACTTCCTCTTTCTTCATCCAAATCTTCTTGTTGTTTTTTCACTTTGTTTGCAAGAGATAATTATTTGGGCTGCAGATTCCTTTTCTTACATGAATATTGAACTTATTGTAGTTGGTAATTATAAAGGGGTCCACCACTGAGGAAATATGACCATTTCTCTTAAATTATCCTCTGATTTTTCTTAAAATAGAAATCAACTCTTTGTTGATTTCTTTGACCTTTCAACGGACTGCCTTTCAATTGTATAGTGTAGGAAAACTCACATTCCTCTACCATTTTGTTTTCTTATCATATTAAATGGATGGGTTTCTTCCTTTTGCTGCATGCTCCATGAGTGATGCCTTATCTTCCCATATCGACATACTGCTACACTATGCTAAAAATTTCTACAATTATAGCATTCGTTGTGGTATAGGAATGGGGAAAAAGGATTGTTATACTTGATAACATTCTTGTCAAACCTTTTATTACTTCCAACATTATTATTCCAAGGAATCTCATGCATTCTTGGATTATAAATACTCAAAATATATTTCTTTATTACATATCATCTACAATATATGGCTTTATGCCCATAATTACTGCAAAAAAAACAATAACCATGAAAGAGTTTTTGATACCTGAAGATAAATTTTTCTTGTGGCCTTTATCCTTGAGGGAAAATGGACCTTTTCTATTTCTTCATGTGTCTTTCATGGCTATTTGAATTTATACCTCTAGAAATTCTTTGATATCGTTGACTCTTCTAGGTATTCGTCTCTTTTCCTCTCCTTTGCAGATGTTGAAATCCAACTCCATTTCCTCATCGTTGTTTCTTCTTAGGGTTTCTACTCACTTGCCTTTGTTGCTGCTTAAATTTTTGTTGTTGTTATTCCTTTTCTTGCTACCATTGCTTCCTAACAAGTTCTTTACCTTTATTATTGTTGTTACATTTAAGTGAATAAGAATTTCTAGTTGATTCTTTAACCTTTGCTTTCTTGGGACTTAATTATACTTTGAATCCCAACCCAGTATTAATGAGAGGGACCTCTAGTTGATGAGGATGCCATCTAAGGCCTTTGTGCTATTCTCAAGATTCTTATGTTGAGATAATATTCAATGGATTTTTCTAAGTGATGTCTCAATGAGACTAAACATTTTAGTCTCTAGATTCTTATGTTGAGATAATATTCAATGGATTTTTCTAAGTGATGTCCCAATGAGACTAATGTTGAGATTGCAACAAGATGATGAGCTTAGTGGAAAGAAGTCGCCTTCACTAAGTGGGCCCGCAGGCTATTTTTGGCGCAAAGTCTATTTTTAGACATATGGATCATGTTCTATGAGTTGCAGGATGCTATTTGTGGATGGTTGGTCAAGTCGAAAAAAATATATGGACTTCTATTTTTAGACATACTAGGCGGAATCTATTTTTAGATTGCCAGTCTAAAAATAGAAATGTCGAATATTATTAGCTCTTAATAATATTTGGACTCTAAACATTATCTTATCCTCTTGGAGCACTTCAGTTAACTGCATAGATGTGGCACATGCAGCTGACAGAAGGAATTACGCTATTCCCGAGGGTTTAGTGGAGCTATTGCATGGAGACTTCAGTTAGAACTCAGGTGACAGAGTTTGGTGGAGTTGATTGAGGAGTTAATGGAGTTGTGTTCAGTTTAACTCAGTTAAACATAGTTGAGCTAGTTGTATCTAGTCTAACTGATTGATACACTAGTGAGAGTGGTGTGAATTAATTATTAATTAATTAACTAATAATTAACTCATAAATCAACTAAAGAATACATCAGTTAACTTCAGTGCATGGACAGTTTCAGCGGAGACCAGTGAAGAGGTAGGTGAAAGAGAAAGTGTGACTATCAGTTGTGACCATACTGGTGCATGAGTTTGCACCACACATTGATGGATATGCCAATGAGGATTGTGCAGTGCATACCATAGGGATTTGAACTCAGATTGGGCCATTATTCATATAGGATTGCGCAGTAGAGGCAGGCTAACAGGTGGAGCAGATTGGAGCATGTGTTTTGTTAGATATGAGCTTGTGTAGTGTGTAACAATTGGAGATTGTACTGAGAGCTTGTGAGGAGTTTGTACAATTATTGTTACATGATCTCTATCATTATAATATACAGATAGTTGGGGGTTTTCAGCTTTAATCTTTCCCATAAATACTGTGTTTATATGTGTGATTGTTTATGGTTTTAATGGGCGCATGCGATTTTTTATATTTCCGCAATTAATGATCAATAGTAGAAGATGTTATGTATTATGCATGAAGCTCAAATAGTGTGTTATCAGGATAATATCGGTGAATAATTTAACAGTTATTCAAATTTCTACATGGTATCAGAGCAGTATTGATCATTGGAGCAATTGCAAGACATTGAAGCGGTTGATTTTTGTGCTGGTGGAATTCGAATTTGTAGCAGTGTTTACTTGGTGTCGAAGTTGAGATGTCTTTCAACGGATTGCGATTGGAGTATGCCCTTGAGGGCAGCTCGAATTATATTGCATGGAAGGATAGGATGGAGGCGGTGCTAGATGACAATGGGTTGAAGGAGTTCATAGATGCAGAAATTCCAAAGCCTACTTCTACTGAAGCTGCCGTATTTGACGCATGGCAAAAGAAGACAACAAAGTGTCGAAGGATTCTGTTGGAGGGCGTGAAGGATCACATAATGTCCAGCCTTCATGGTAAGGCTTCTCCATTCTTGATGTGGAAAGCCTTGACAGATTTATTCCAAAGCAAGAGCGACCAGAGGAAGTTGGTGCTCAAGGATAAACTCAGAAACATAAAGATGGAGAAAGGTGACAGTATGCCCAAGTACCTCACGAAGTTCACCCAATGCAGGGATGAGCTGGGAAGTGTGAGGGTGACTGCAGATGACGAGGACTTGGTGAGATTGGCTCTCCTTGGGCTTTTGAAGAGTTGGCATTCCTATCAGGACTCTGTCAATGGTCGGGAGAAATTTCCAGGATGGGAGCAACTTTGGTCGGATCTTGCGCAAGAGGAGATAAGGTGGAGTACCAGGGACAGATCTTCATCAAAGAAATCTGATGAAGAGAATTGTGCTTTGGCTACCAAAGCAAAGAAGGGGAAGAGTAAGAAAGTTTCTCATTCTGGTGTGAAAGGCAAGAAGCAGGACATATCCAAGGTGAAGTGCTTTCACTGTCACCAACACGGACATTATGCCACAAATTGTCCGCAGAAGAAGAAAAATAAGCAGGATGCTGGATCTGCAGCTGGAGAGGCCTTAGCCTCACAGTTTGAGATGGATTTTTTGCTGATCGCATGCTTGGTATCAAGTGTGATGGGTTCAGTGTGGTTTCTGGATAGTGGTGCGTCTTTTCACATGACAGGAGATCGAGATTTGTTTACTGATCTGGATGAGAAAGATCTTGGAGAGCACATCGAGATGGGCGATGATGGTAGATATAGTGTGGCTGGTATTGGTACCATTTCCTTTGAGAGGGATTCTGGTAAACCCTTTGTATTGAAGGAAGTTATGCATGTTCCAGGATTGAAGAAGAATATTATCTCTGTGGCGATGTTAGAAGACAAGGGATATGATGTTGTCTTTAGCGAGGGAAAGGCTTTCCTGCGCAGTAAGGAAACTGGTGAGACCCGGAGGATAGGGGTTCGAGTTAAGAACCTTTATCAATTGCAGGTAGATGGCTGTGCAGCAATGGCAGGCAAGGCAGAAGGAGTGGTGAGCCAGGATGATGGTGAGTTGTGGCACCGGAGATTGGGCCACCTTCACCATGGAGCTTTGAAGATACTGCAGCAGATTTCTACTGGGCTTCCTAAGGGCACTCTTGCGCAGTCAGATCAGTGCAAGGGGTGTACCCTGGGAAAATTTGTGAAAGCCACCTTTCACGAGAAGGATAGTCGCGCCACGACGATCCTTGAGAGAATTCACACAGATGTGTGTGGACCTTTCTCAGTAGCTTCGACAGCAAAGCACAGGTACTATGTGATCTTTGTTGATGATTTTTCTCAGAAGTGCTGGATCTTCTTCATGCAGAAGAAGAGCGAGACATACTCAAAGTTCTGTGAGTTCAAGGCACTGGTTGAGAAAGAATCGGGGAAGCAGGTGAAGGCTCTAAGGAGCGACAATGGTGGTGAATTCATCTCTAGCGAATTCAAGGACTTTTTCAGTGCAGAAGGAATTCGAAGAGAGCTCATAGCACCTCATAACCCACAGCAGAACGGGGTTGCTGAGCGGAAGAACAGAACGATCGTGGGTGCTGCATGGGCGATGTTGCATGATCAGGGCCTACCCATTCACTTGTGGGCGAAGGCATGCAATACTGCAGTATATGTGCAGAACCGTTGTCCTCACAAGATACTTGGCATGAGTACACCCGAGGAGGCGTTTTCTGGTAAGAAGCCTGATATTTCCCATTTGAGGATTTTTGGTTCACATGTTTACATTCATGTGACGAAGGATGCCAAGAAGAAGCTAGAGCTGACCGCAGAGGTTGGGATATTTATGGGGTACACTGATACGCCCCACAAATATCATGTGTATTTTCCAGACAGTTGCAAGAATGTTGTGCGACGGGATATCAAATTTAAGGAGGAGAAAGCCATGAAGTGTTTGCTTGAGAGGGAGCCACACTTGCATGCAGATGAGGAGCTATTAGTTCCTAAGGATGAGCCTGAGGATGTGGATCAACCACAAGAGGAGGTTCATGGAGTGGAACAGACCACTCATGCAGCACCAACCATTAGAGGGCAGAAGCACACTATAGAAGCTGAGCCATTGGCTCAAGATGCAGAGAAGGTTGTAGGAGCACCTACAACACAGTGCAGACAAAGACAGTCACCTGATCGGTACACTGGATACATGGCTCTTGTGAGCAAGTGTATCATGACAGAACCATCCTCTTTCGAGGAAGCTGTGGAGGATCCCGCATTGGTAGATGCCATGGTGGAAGAGTATGATTCGATTGTCAGAAACAGTGCATGGGAGATTGTCCCAAGGCTGGAAGGGAAATCAGTGGTGGGTTCAAGATGGATCTAAAAAGTGAAGCAGGCAGCTGACGGGAGTGTGGAGGAGTACAAGGAAAGATTTGTTGCCCGAGGCTTTTCAAAGATTGAGGGGATCGATTATGAGGAGACCTTTGCACCTGTCGCAAGGTATTCTTCCATACGGACGATTCTTGCTCTCTCAGTGCAGATGGGGTGGCACATTCATCAGATGGATGTGAAGACTATGTTCCTCAATGGAGTCATTGAGGAGGAGGTGTACATAGAGTAGCTCGAAGGTTTTGAGATCTTTAGCGACGAGTCGCATGTGTGCAGGCTCAAGAGAGCACTGTATGGGTTGAAACGAGCACCTCATGCTTGGTACACACGGATACACAGTTATTTCACCGGACTTGGATTCTCCAAGAGTGAGGCAGATCTGAACCTATACCAGATAGTGGTGGAGGGTAAGTTGCTGATCATTGTACTTTATGTAGATGATTTGATTTTGACAGGTGATGAGCTGTTGATACTCTCATGCAAGGAAGATCTTGCAAAAAAGTTTGAGATGAAGGACTTGGGCCTCCTTCGTTATTTCCCGGGATTGGAAATTTGGCAGCGCAGTGGTGGACTATTTGTTTCTCAGGGTAAGTATGCCTGGAAGATATTGGAGAAGTTCAACATGCATGGCTGCAAGCCTGTTGATACTCCTCTTCTTGGTGGTTGGAGGAAGGAGGATGCTACTTCGGCGGAGGTAGTGGATGCCATTGTTTATCGACAGTTGGTGGGGTCGCTTATGTATCCGTCACTGCACGACTCGACATGCTATGCAGCTAACCAGCCACAAGCTATGGTTAAGCCTACCAAGCTCTTTTGGAGGGCGGGGAAGCATGTATTGAGATATCTCAGAGGCACATCGGGATATGGATTGTGGTACAGACAGTCGGATGAGGTGAAGCTATGTGGCTTCACAGATGCAGATTGGGCATGAAGCCCAACAGACAAAAAGAGCACATTTGGAGGGATTTTCAGTATCGGATCGACAGCAATTTCTTGGTACAACAGGAAGCAGAGATCCGTGGCACTCAGTTCAGCAGAGGCCGAGTATATGAAAGCGAGTTTGGTTGCATGCGAGGCTATATGGATGAGGAAGATCCTGGTCGGGTTGTTTAGTTCACACTTAGAGCCTACTGTGACTTATTGTGATAATCAGAGTTGCGTCAAAATCTCGGTTAATCCAGTATTTCATGATAGATCTAAACACATTGACATCCGGTATCATAATATCAGAGATTGTGTGCAGGGGAAGGTCATGTTACTTTCATACATTCCTACGGAGGATCAGGATGCTGATATCTTGACGAAGGCGCTCACCTGGAGAAAATTCGAATACCACAGAGGCAGGATAGGGGTTGCAGATAATCCATATCTTGTTGAGAGGGAGTGTTGAGATTACAACAAGATGATGAGCTTAGTGGAAAGAAGTCACCTTCACTAAGTGGGCCCGCAGGCTATTTTTGGCGCAAAGTCTATTTTTAGACGATGTCTATTTTTAGACATATGGATCATGTTCTATGAGTTGCAGGATGCTATTTGTGGATGGTTGGTCAAGTTGGAAAAAATATATGGACTTCTATTTTTAGACATACTGGGCAGAATCTATTTTTTGATTGCTAGTCTAAAAATAGATATGTCGAATATTATTAGCTCTTAATAATATTTGGACTCTAAACATTATCTTATCCTCTTGGAGCACTTCAGTTAAGTGCACAGATGTGGCACATGCAGCTGAAAGAAGGAATTACACTATTCCTAAGGGTTTAGTGGAGCTATTGCATGGAGACTTCAGTTAGAACTCAGGTGACAGATTTTGGTGGAGTTGATTGAGGAGTTAATGGAGTTGTGTTCAGTTTAACTCAGTTAAACATAGTTGAGCTAGTTGTATCTAGTCTAACTGATTGATACACTAGTGAGAGTAGTGTGAGTTAATTATTAATTAATTCACTAATAATTAACTCATAAATCAACTAAAGAATACATCAGTTAACTTCAGTGCATGGACAGTTTCAGTGGATACCAGTGAAGAGGTAGGTGAAAGAGCAAGTGTGACTATCAGTTGTGACCATACTGTTGCATGAGTTTGCACCACACATTGATGGAGATGCCAATGAGGATTGCGTAGTACATACCAGAGGGATTCGAACTCAGATTGGGCCATTATTCATCTAGGATTGCGCAGTAGAGGCAGGCTAACAGGTGGAGCAGACTGGAGCATGTGTTTTGTTAGATCTGAGCTTGTGTAGTGTGTAACAATTGGAGATTGTACTGAGAGCTTGTGAGGAGTTTGTACAATGATTGTTACATGATCTCTATCATTATAATATACAGATAGTTGGGGGTTTTCAGCTTTAAGCTTTCCCATAAATAATGTGTTTATATGTGTGATTGTTTATGGTTTTAATGTGCACATGCGATTGTTTATATTTCCGCAATTAATGATCAATAGTAGAAGAGGTTATGTATTATGCATGAAGCTCAAATAGTGTGTGATCAGGATAATCTCGGTGAATAATTTAACAGTTATTCAAATTTCTACAACTAAACATTTTAGTCTCTCACAATAAGCTTCTTTTTCCTTGAGCTGTTTTGTTAAAATCTCATTTAATTTGTTGACTTCCCCCTGTTGAGCATTAAGATCAACAATTGTTTTGCTCATATTTTCATTCTAAAGCTCATATTCTTGCAACTTCTCTTGTTGCTTGAGATTTTCTTCTGAAATATCCTTGATCTCTTCAAGAGCAGAGATGAGGTTCTTTCTGAAATAGATATTTTAATCTAAATATTTTTTTGTACTATAAGAGGTGATAGCAAAATCACAGTCAAGATCTATTTCATTCTCAACACTTTCTTCATCACTAAAGGGTATGCATGCACTTCCTCCTATGGATGAACACTCATGTAATATTTTCTCATTTTCCTCATGAGGTGTTCTTCCCTCTTCCTAAGAGGTGCCATCATCAACTATTGCTACAAGTGTAGGTTTTTCTTCACTACTACTACATGCATATATATATTTCTTTTTAGGCAATAAATGTTTCCATCTAGAAGATAAATGACCTATTTATTTACATTTGAAACAAAAAATAGCTTACCTTCTAAACTGCATGGCCTTTCTTTTGAATGTTCTTCTTCACCTTTGTAGTGAATATTAGCAACTTGTACCTTTAGAATAAGTTCTTCAATCTTATGAGCATTATTACGCTGGGATGCCTGCTTCTTCTTCCCAATTCTTTTCTTGTATTTATCCCCAACGATAGCTTCTATAGGGCCTGGTTCATTACTTGAGCAACAAGCTTCATCAATCTTCTCTTGAGCCTCATGGATATCTCCTCAATATATACAATGGGTCATATCCCACATTAATTTGGCAGAATTGCAATGTCTCACCTTATGGGAGTCTAAATATGATAGTCCCTTCAAGATAATCTTTCTTGCTTCACTATCATACTCAATGGTTACTCCATTCACTATAGATCACCATACATCTAAATAAAAATCCTTTAAATATAATTCCATTCTAAACTTACAGAGAACGTAATCAACTCCATTAAAAAATGGTACTCCTTCTAGTGTTAGCTAATCATGATTAGCCATGTTTCCTTTTGATCTACCTTCAAGCGCTGTTACATAAAAATTTGTCACTGTACATGTACTCCCCATTCATAATCCTAGAGACCCTTAACAGTGAACCTTGGGCTATTCTCCATAATGAAAATATGCCTTCATGTCCTCTTTAGCACAATGAACAAACTCTCTGTTGGCCATTCCTGAAGCAGCTCCTTGTAAACCTAGTTATCTAGAGCGACGCGCCCTGTCCGTGTCTTGCTCGCGCCGATGTCCTCTTTTTTGTCTAGGGTTGCACTGATCAGTGTTGGAATGAAGCTCATACTCACACCGATCCCCTTCTAGAAAGTTTTTAAAAATGGAAGTGAAGCTTCAAGATCTGGAAGCTTCGTGGCAGAGATCTGGTTGTTTGTTCCTAGGGATAGAGCTGAGCTTCTCCCTTTGGCATCCTTTTTCCTAAAAAAGTGGAACCACCCAAAGGGATAACCCATTTCCCCACGTAAGGTGGATCCATGCTCCCTCCTCCTTTTCTATATAATGGGCAATCTCCCATAGCTCTGATAGTTAGAACAGAGATATAAGAATAGAGGAGAGACCGTTTGTCGCTATAGACACTGAGTGAGAGTTGAGACCTTTTTCCCTCACATCAAGTTGAAAGAGCACTTTTGAGATGTGCCTAGATTAGGACCCATCGGAGGAGAGATGAAACATTAAGGCACATGTTGTAACTCCCACTCTCTATTTTAATATAATACGATTGGTTCGTGCTTTCCATTCTTGTCTTAATGTGTGATTGGATTCTTAGTTTTCCTTGATCAGCGAAGTAGGTTGTATGTGCATTTTATATGTTATGATTTGACGTTTCTTATCATTTTTATCCTTTTTGAAGGTAACCGAGCGTCGGTAGCAGTGAAGATCTGACCACGGAACGCGAAGGACCAAAGGATTCAAACAAGAATTAGCATTAGATTGAGGTAGGCGATCTATTTGCAATATGTACGCATTTAAAATCAAGGAAAGTAGGTTTCTAATTGTTCCCTATTGTTACTTGACCAACTCCAGGGCTAGACTGATTGTATCTGTCTGCAGAGAGGATTTTACTGAATAAAAAATTGGTGACTCTGCTGGGGATAAGCTAGCCTTTCAGTCTCCTATTTATGTTTTTTTTATTTCTTGTCTTGTCTTCAATTTTCATCGAAGCTCTATCTCCTTGTCTCTGTAGCTCCTGTAATTGCTTACAAACCTTTATCTCTTTGCTAAAGTGATAAGCCTGGTGTCAGTTTTGAAAACCTTTTATTTTCCAATCTATTCCTTGATCGATGTTGTTTTGACTCTGACAGTCGCACTGAGAAGTGTGTTTTGCAGTTTACATAGTTGCGCTTTTGTCGTTCCAGCGCGGGTTGTGACCTAGACAATCGCGTCGATTCCTATGTGTGAATTTTTAGGTTTTACCTCTTTTAATCAGCCAGTGAGTCTTGTCCTTATGAATGCTTTTTCTTGTTTGATTAGCTCTATACCTTCTCTATTAAGTGACATTTCTGGTTTGAGTTTTATGCCTTTGGTTGTCTCTCTTGCAAAGTTGATTGCATCTTTGTCTTCCTAGGGTTTCTAGGTTTCCTCGGGCCATCCGAGTGGTTGCTTGCTTTACTGACCTCCAGACTCCCTGTTGAATCAAGTCTTGTCATACCTTCCAGGATTAGTGTTTGGTTGGTTTCTTGTCTCTCGGTTGGTTCTCTTAGATAGTATTGTTTCAAGTGCTAATTTTGAGTGCATTTGAGTTTCTATTCGCCATCAAGCATAGATTACAATTACTTATGTTCCAGATGAAGTTTGTTTTCTTGGAGTGATTGATCAATGTGTGGATGAAAAGTGCTTTGTTTTGAAGAAAATGATTCACATCTCTCTTTGATTTTCGAAATATTTTGCCTCTTATATGCATGTTTGAGAGATATCGTTAGTACTTAAAGCATTGTTAATTGATTCACATTTTACATTTCACATTGTGCTTATAAGGAAAGAGAAAAAAGATTTTTATTTCATTTCGCTATAGAAAATGAAAATTTCATTTCGATTCACTTCTTAGTGCATGCAGTGAAAGGAATAAAATTGTAAAAATTTTGTTTTTCTTTAAAATTTTGCACTTGAAGAGAAAAATAAGTGTCGTTTCATGCATTTGTTTTGTTTCTGCATTGATTGTGTGAGTTTCTGTCTCCCTCATTAGCGTAGTATTCATTGAAATGAATGGTTATTTTATTTTTTTGCTGCATCTTAGGGGTTCAGATGACATTGGTAGGGCTTTGAAACCAAGACATAATTCAAGATCAACCATAAAATTTATTCAATCAATCTAAGGAGAAATTGGAACCTAAAGAATCACATTTAGAGGTCTAGGCTAGAGACGTGTTCTGGCGTCATTAAGCATAGGAGCTGTCGCTAACAGTGTGTGTTACAACCCGGGGGTGATATCCTGTCCCGTGTATGGAAGTATATTGATGTATGAAAAGTATATTTTGGGATGCTCTCATCGAACGGTTACGCATCAGATAACACTCCTATGGATTTGGACTCCCACGTACCGTCATGTATATTTTGGGAGACACCATTAGGCTGCAAACCTAACATAGGTAACTGAGTCGACCTTCTTGTAGATGTGATACACCAAACACAACATTCAGGGAGATTGGCTGCCATACATTAATTCCTTGGTCATTTCTCTTTCATTTGATCACCAAGGTATATATTGCAGTTCACGGCTACCTGGTAATCCTTTTTCCTAGTTCACTCCTTTTGATTTGTTTTGTTTTTATTTCCTAAAATTTATTTTCCACGATAAAATTTTACCGGTACTCATATTAGATTGAGATCAATGGAAATAATTCTTGAGTTGATCAACCTTGGGTTCCCCTCAGATGTGTATCCTGGTTTGTTCCTTTCTTTCAGAAATTTTGGTGCCCCGTATATGGCAACGTTGTCCCTCCTGGGATTAACCATTGGTCTGCTACTTTGGTTATTTTCAACCCCCATGGTTTCAAATATACCAACTGTTTCTCAACCAAGTTCTCCTGCACCTGAACCATGTCAACCCCATGTTGATCTAAAGGTTGACCCCTTTCCTTCTTTTCTTATTTCTTCACCTCATTCTCCCTCTTCGCCCGGTGAAAGTCTTTATTCTAGTAACCAAGTGGCTAAGAATAAGAAGAAGAAGTTGAAGAAGAAGAAGGAAAATAAGCAAGGGGGAAAGCCAACAAATATTTCTACCCATGCAAATAACGTTGAGAAACCTCTCATTGTGTCTCGTAAAGTCAAATTCCCTTGCAAGATATGTAAGGGTGACCACCTTATTCATGATTTTATTGGAATTCCCAAGGTGTTAGAAGTATGGTCTGTTGGCCTGATTCATCCTTCATCATCAACCTCTGGGCGTCATGATGATGATGAACCCCTAGCTAGAGATAATAAGACTCTTAAGAAACAAATTAAAATCAAATTTCCCTGTAGGTTGTGTGAAGGGAACCATCCCATTCACCTCTGTCCTTATATGGATGAAGCCTATAGAGTATTGGATACCCTTTCAGCTTCTGAGTCCCATATTCCCATTGTTTACTGGAAGTTTTCTTCGAGTCCTCTACTAGTTGATCAAGTCATTGATCGAGATTCATCTCGGGTCGATTCCGCTCTCTTTGAAAGTCAGTTTCCTGAGTCTTTTTCTGACCAATCATTGGTTGAGAAAAATGTCGACCTGATTCCACCTACTATTCATCAGGTCTTTTTCGTTGAGAATGGGCCTCATCCCAGTCAGGTTCTCTTTATTTCCTCATCTTCCCCGAGACCAGAGGGAGATCCTCTCATTTCCATGATCCAGGAGGGTGATCCTCCATCCCGCGCCGCCAGAGTTAAAGAAAATGATCCTCCTGCTCTTGTCCCCAGAGTTAAGGAGGATGGTATTTATGCTCCTATAACATAAAGGGGTAATCCTATTATTCCTATGGAACCCCCTCCATGTAGTTTGGTTGCTACCTTTGATTGGAGTCGATTCACAGGATATCGTCTTCCTTCTTATGTGCCCTTTGAGATCACTGTACAGGCTTGCAATATGGCCATACCAGGCATGATTATAGATGAAGGTGCATTAGTTAGTGTTATGTCCTCAACTAACTAGCAAGATTTCAGTTCTCTACCGCTTGTGCCTGTTATTCAAAATCTATTGGATTTTAACAGAGAAACCAATCACCCCTTAGGGATGCTTGCAAAGTTACCTATTACTTTAGGAGGAAATGTTTTCTATATAGACATGATGGTTGTCTAAGGACCCTTATTTTTTGACTTACTCCAGGGGAGCGAATATACTTATGCCATGGGAGTGCTTGTCTCATCCCTCTTTTGCGTGATTTGTTTTCCATACGAAGGTCAGATCGTGACCATTCATAAACTTTCATTCTTTGGTCCTGATGTGACGTCTGTTCTACCATCGTCCCTTCCTGGTCCTTACCTGCTGGTGACATCTTCCCCTCCACAGGTTAATTATGTGGCCACTTGTTCATTGACCACATCCAGTGATAGTGCTGTCGTATCATGTGTACTGGGGGCAGTAGACTGCGATTTCCGAGATGTTGTTCTTCCATCAGATTAGAACCTCTTGGAAGCTATGAATTCTTATGTGTCTTGATTAGGTCGTTGTAGCATAGTTCTTTTCTTGGGCCAATCTCATTAAAAAGTGAAACAAGCTCGTCATAGAAAAGTTCTTTTCTTGTGTCAATCGCTTTAAAAAATGAAACAAGGTGTCAAAAGGATAGTTCTTTTACTGCATTAACCTCAATAAATAGTGAAAAAATTTCCCTTTTCAATTGGAGTCTTTGATCTGATCTCGTAAAATCCCAGTTGAGTCTTTCACTTGCTCTCGTAATTGACCCTTCATTCCACCCACCTATCAGTAAACAAAAATCTAATCTGGTGAATGGACTGGAGCTTGGGGGGCATGTACCTCAAATTTGAGTCACCATGCTGGGGGCCTGCAAATTTTTTACAAGCATAGTTTATCTTTTTTTGAAGCTTGTGTAAAAATGAAACCAATTCCAAGCATAGTTTTCCATGTTTTCAAGCTTGTGTAAAAAATGAAACCATTCGCATTTTGCCTCTCGTGATTGCCTTTTTATCAACCTGTTTTGCCAGATGAGCCTTGTTTTTCTCATTTCATCGTCACCATAATTTTCTCGGTCGATCAAACACCATCAATTAATGTTTTTACCCATTCTCGAGGAATCGCTGCAATGAGTGGTCTTGTTAGCCAGCCTCTTGAATTTTGTCATGTTCTAAGCAGTTCCACGATAACTGGAACCAGTTGCTATCCTTTATACCACTCGTTCCTACAGGAGGAGTCATTTTTTCAGCTCTTTTTTGACTTTGCAAACATGAAAATATTGCCGAGTTCTTTTTTTTGAGCTCGTTAAAGTGCACGAAATGTCATTTACCCAGTATAAGTTTACTCTTTTTTCGGGTTGGGATAAATTAGTTATGAAAAAGGAATACCTTAGGAAATCACGACTAAGAGGTTCTCTCACACTTTGTTTTCTACCTTTTTGGGTATGAGGGACTATTTATGAAAAGGCCCATCTGGAGTTTTCTTTTTGCCTCTTTTCAAAATCTCTAAATATGAAAAGATGTCGAGTTTCACCTTTGTTGGGCTCGTTAAAATTTAACGACATTGGATCTGTCATCATGAAGACATCGCGTTCCTCCTTCCTAAGGCTCGTAAAATGTACTAGGATGGGATTTTATGAAGGAAAAAAATATATCACAAGCATATGCTATCCACTTCAAGTTTGTATACAAAAATAATTGGGGTATTCGCCAAAAGTGTTGGGGGAAAATGGAAAGGATTTGTTATCACTCAAAAATTCTCAAAACATCATTGTTTCAAGTTTATTTTTGATCATGGGTCAAAATAGGGTCTTAGGAGTCATTTCATGAATTTGACCAAAAGGGAGTATTATATTTTTAAGTTTGAACCTTCCTTAGTGTTAAACAAATCCATTTTAAAGGTTTTTTTATGTCAAGTCATTCATCATTTCATCATTCATTTCATTTCCCTAATTTTTTCATCAAACCTGGCCAATTAGCTAAGAAACCTTACTTTCATAGTGCCACTAGTTCAAAAAATTCGTTTTGTGCTACGAAAGCGCTGTCTTTTCGTAGTGCAATATGAAGCAAAAACTCTGTTTTCTGTTTTTGAGTAGTCAAATTCCAGGGAGGTTTCTAAGCAACTAAAAATGAATTTAGGAAAAATGAAAGAGGTTTTTCTTCCTAACAGACTTAACTACATAAAAATCTCTCATTTTCCTCAAATTCATTAGGAGGTGGGAGAAATTGATAAATTAAAATGTGCTACGAAACTGCTGTTACAAAATGTCCTGTACATGACTGTTTAGCAGTCAACTTCAAGTTCAGTTTCTGGCCAAATGCAAAAGTATTTTGGAATTATGAAAGAGGTTTATTTTAATAACACCCCTAGCTACAAAAAACTCTCTCACTTTTCTCACAAATGTTATCAGTTTTGGGATACAAGGCTTTCTTTTAAGCCCTATTTTTCAGAAAACAAATTTTTGCTGTTTTATACATGTTTTTCAAAGACAGTTTCTGGACAACAGGAGAGGTATGTCAAAAAATAAGAAGAGGTTTTTATTCACGACATAAAGGCCTACAAAATTGTCCTTAATTTTTGCAAAATAAATTATGGATGAGGAGATATAGGCTCTGTCCCAAGACCTAATTTTCAAGAAAAAAACATGAATAATTTGCAAATGGAGAAGGTACTTCATGAAGGTTGAAAGTTATGTTTTTAGTTCATATTGCTGATGGTTTTGATAAAATATTGATTTTATTAAGTCTTGGCACCTTCTTGTTGTAAAATTTGAAGAAATTTTGATAAAAAATGCTTGCACAATAGTTTCGTAGCGCCAGTAGTGCAAAAAGGGTGAAAAGCGCTACGAAACTGCTATAGTAGCCTTTTCACCCTTTTCCTTATCAATTTTGAGGGGAATTTTTGAGATTTTTTCCCTAAAATTTCTAGAGGAAACATGTCAAGTGTAGATGAAAGCCACCTTAAAGGGAAAAGACCAAAATATTAAAATAAATTGGCTAAAACATTGTGCTACGAAAAGTGCTACAAAACTGTGCTGCTTTCGTAGCGCAGGTCTGTTTTCAATATTTTTGGATAATTTGAAGTCAATGTTGCACAGCTGGCACAGGGAAGTGATTGAAGACATATGGTTTTAGTTATTTTCAACAAATGTAATCTAAATCATGGTTCATAAAGGGTCAAAATGTCCCAAGGAGTCAAAGACATCAAAGGCCTAAAAAACAGGGAGACAGTTTCCTAGGTTTTAGGAGAACAACATCATCAGCTTTATGGTCACAATAGGTTGGAGCTCATCATCAGAATCTGAATTCATGAAAATAAAAGTGTCATTTGATGTAATTAAATTTAGATAAGGTTTTTAGGAGTAAATTCAAAGAGTTTTAGTCCTATTTGAAATAGGACTGCTCATTAGATTTGCAGCTGTCATTTTGTAATAAAGACCATGTTTATGGTTAGAAAAGGTGTTAAATAGTAGGATTTTGAGGTATCTAGTTGAGGATAAGGTTATACTATGTTGTAAATGATCTATAAAGAGGAAGAATTCGAAATTCTAGGGGTTGGACATTTTATTAGCAAAAAAACTGTGTTTTGTATGTGGTTGTTTACAGATTAATAGAGAGTTTCTACTTAGACAACTCAAGATTCATGAGGAGTTCTTGTTTGTTATTGTTTTGATGGCATCCTTTTCAATATTCCATTGCAGTGGTGTTTATTATGATACTTAGAATTCATCAATGGTGCTCTGACTTCCTTCATATATAAACTGACCGTGTGTTTCATTGTTCTACATGTTTTATTCCTTGACTTGAACTCTGAATGCCTTGACTTCCATGCTAGGTAGACTATTTTGGTTTTGTTGAAGTTATCATGACTCCATAGCCCAATGAATACTCACTAATGTGATTTTCAACCAGTTATACCATTTATTTGTTTTTTCCTCATATAGAGTTATCCATCTACTTATTTATCAAAAATCATAAACCATTGAGATAACCCTCTCAGGTTGAGGAGGCTAAGCCTTAGCCAAAAGATTGGTCTGAAAAAGTTACACAATGTTTACTTGATGAGCAGCCCATAAGGCCTGATTTTGTGATAACATCATTAATCAATTGTGTTGGCTGTATGTTGCTCTTGAACATGACACATCCTCTGTTTCGTGTTGGGTTGGGAATATCCTTCATTCGTCACTTTTCCTCCATGGGTTCGCGAAATTTGTTTTTCCTCTTAGGCCATCACCATTCTTGTCCAGAATGACCTCTGATTCCATTTGAATCAAATACTGCCAAATCCGTAGTCGTGTCTCTGATATGTTCAAGAGAAGTTCCTTCTATGTCTCATCCATTGCCTGGTTCTCTGATCACCCTCATTATCATCTTATTTCCTTCATCTCATGTCGATGATGTGGGATACATTATGGCCCTCCTTCGATGGATCACTTCTTGTCGACCTCAACACATTATCCAAGAAGTTGATCTAGAGATCCCCTTTCCAGTACCTTAGAGCTTGCATGCCCTAATGGTAGGTTGTTCACATCCGATGATAGGCTTACATATGTTGGGTGCCAAAAGGTGTATTTTAAAACTCCTAATCGCCTCACATTAATTATCAACCTGGGTAAGTATTTTTGTTTCAAGAGTGTACACAATATGTGCAAGCTATTAATTCAGAGAGTATTGTTTCATAGATTGCAGTATAGATGTTTTAATACAAGAGTAAACAGATGCAGAAAGTAAATTATAATTGAAATTAAAAGAAAAATCAATCCTCTAATCAAATCCTATAGCAATTCAAGTAACAACAATATGCGATTCAAGAAATAGCAATATCAGTTGAGAGTACAATAGTGATAACTCTTCTCTTCGAAACCGATTGAATCTAAATCAAACGAATTCTTCAGTAAAACAATGATGATATCAATCTGAGAGCCTAACAACAATAGTTAATACTCTTTATATTTGATTACATCGAGAATAATATTTATCTAAGAAACTCAATCCGAAACGAAAGTAAATTGAATAAACAACAATATTTTAAATTATATAAAATAGAGCTATTCGGTTAACACAAGAAAATAATGGACAACAAAGGAGATAAAATCACAGAAAGAAATAATAATATCAAACTATCGCACTTGCGATAATTGGAAATGTATGACACAGATGAAGAAATGAATTCCACCGGAAGCCGGGCCCTTAGCCACCAGCAAACATTGTTAAGCTACTTCAGATAATGCGAATGAAAACAACAACTTCAATTATTCATAAAACTTGAGTAGCATTACAATATAATTATGTCTTTTCAGAACTACGTTCTATCCATAATTATTCTCATAAATAAATTTATATTCCCTTTCACCATTCCCCCATAATTCTCCCCTCTTTGATCTCTGTTTTTCATTTAAGTACACATAGATCAGAGAGAAGTTACAACAGAGATGATTACAAAAATGATTCCCAGAACAAAATTGGATTGTTCATAACCAATTGATCAGTAAGATCATATCTGAAATATCTTTCCATCAATCATTCAATAAGAACAAGTCGAATTTGGTATTGTAATTGAGATAATTTGGAAAACGGCCGCAACAGCGAATCTGTGAAAATCATCTTCAGAGAACCTTCCATTTCTCTTAATACGAATCGAATTTTGGAAAATTTCTCTATTCAAAAGTTAATTCGGTCCTTTCTAGACAAAACCCATGTTTCGGATTTTCTAGATTCTTCTCCATTTGCCCACAACATCCAATACAAAACTGCCACTTCTTATTCTAGCGAATTTTTGAGTTGGAATATTTAATGATGAGCTGGAGATCAAATCTGCAATTTGGAGAATATCTTGGAGGCTAAAATGGTGAGTGATGTTACAAAAAATTTATTAATAAACCATCATTGATAAAATTATGCATAATAATCATCAATTTATTAAAAATAAAAGAGAATAAATAATATTTATCCATAAGAGCATAAATAATTATAAAATGGAATTATATGATAAACCGTGATAAATGACGTGATAAAGAATGGTAGGAATGGATGAAATAGGTGTTGAAATGTGATAATAATAATGACAAACTAGCGGCCCAACATACCCCCAAACTGAATATATTGCATGTGCTCCTGCAACCCAAAGCCTCTTTATTAACCAAGCAATAATACAAAAAATTTTCATCCCAACTCATGAACTGGATGGAACAATTGAATTCTTCCTCAAATAATGAATATTCAATTTTAGAAATCTCAATGAAGACGTACCAATTTTTACATTTGACGTTCAACTATATGTATATGAAGTTGCAGAAAAATATGATATAAGTAACAGCAAACTTCATTAACCATTTTCTCAAAAACTAGATTTCCAAAAAATAGATCGTTTTGATGCACAGATCATGAGATATAAACAAAATGGTTGTAGGTGATAGTGCATGATTTTAGAAATTTTAGGAACTAATTTAGCGTGAAATTATCTGGGTTTGTGTATTTTAATGATACCTATTTTTTATCCAGAAATCACAAGAATTCAGTTCATAGTTTTAAAGATATATGCAAATCAATTTCTGCACTGTATAAAAATGAAATATTATGCCTTAAATGAGAAAGAAAGTAGAAAAAATCCATCATGTGTAGCAAGGCCTCCCCCAAACTGAAGAATTAGCATGCCCTCATGCAATGCCAAAAAATGAATAGAGGTGGTTGCTACAATCTGTTGAAATCTATGCTTGGTGTAAAACAATATGGAGGAAGGGAGGTGTTGAGAATGAATAAGATGGTCATAATAAATAAATAAATGAAAGGAACACTTCCCCCAAACTGAAATATTTTTTCTTTGAAGAATGAGAAGTGATAAAGATGTGGAACGAATGATGATAAATAATGCTTAATGGATTTGGCATGAAATTCTCCTAAATTCATAATAAATCAGAAAAGTATGTTATTTTACTTCAAGTTTTACCTCAAAAAAAAAAAATGTGGAATGACATGTATGGATTGGCATTTGTTGAAGCTGATGTAGGCTGAGCAGATACTGAAAGTGATGCAAAATGTGGAAGCCATGTAAGCACATCATGTTTGAACAATTGTGCGTGTTCGCGAGTTGCGTGAGCTTTTATGGCCTTGCTACGAATAGAATTCCCCCCATATTTTTTGTTCTCCTATAAAAAATTCAGTATTCTGCATGCAATTTTCGTGAATCAACAGTTTTAGTTTTGAATAACAACAGATAAGATGCATGCAAAAATTTTAATTAGAAATTTTTTTGTATAAGTGCAGTACTAATATTTGTCAAATCATCAAGTTATGAAAGATTTTAGTAATTATATCACATGTTATCCCATAATGCATACATTCCCCCCTCCAATGGGAAAATGGATTCCATGACCATAAAGCATATGAAAGGTGTTGTGCTGACGGCAAGGCAAGGGAATGATCAATATAGCAGTAAATGAAGCAGAGTGCACATATCAATGATAGGACAGAAGGAAGTATGGTTATAATGAGAGCAGAGTGTGTAAAGATAGTTATGAATAAGAGATAGTACACTTTGGATTGATGATAAGTTATGCGAAAAATGAAAGGACAACAATATGCCGAAAAGATGTTTTTCTGACAGTATTCTAGCCGAGAATAATGCGATTGATCGGAAAACAATTTTGCATGCGTAAGGTTTCAAAACAAGGAAAAATTAAGGAAATAACTTCTTCGATAAAACAAAGAATAAGAAAAGGGTATTATAGTAATAATTGACGATAAGATATAACTTCAATACCATAAGCAGAGCCTCTGCTGCTAGCAGACATCCATAGCCTCGGCAGGGTTTCTTTTTAACCTGTATGAGCTAGGATCCTCAATTTATAAATGGAGAGTTCCAGTGCTGTTCTACAGAAGAGATTAGTGTGCTGGCATGATAACTAGATAACCACACTTCCATTCACTGGGATGTAGCAAAAGTGATCAGGCCGGCTCATGATGAGACCTCTTGTTCCAAGGATATTTTGGCTATCCAATGGATCATAACCCTGGTGTGGTGGCCATAATGGGAATGTCACTTCGTTACAGCCTTATGAACATGGTAGGCTGGCTCGTAATGAGAACCCCTATCTTCCATCTGCAAACACAATTTTATGATAAAAAGAGGGAGGCTTAGTACTCCTTAAGAGTAGGGATGGTGGAAGAAGTTGAACATGTCAATAGAAAAAAAATATATCCATAATCTCATTTATTATAGACAGATAATATTATAACCAGGAAGGGTGGAACCAACATGATATTAAGATGATTAATCAGTATCATGTATAGCAGAAAACAATGCAGTAAAGTAGTATATAAATAACTGTCCCTTTTCTTAAAAAGAATCTCTCATCCAGAAGCTGTCCTGTTAAAGATCATAATGTTAAGGGTATTCACCTGCCTCAATAGAATCCATAATTCTTGTCCTCATAAAAGTATCGGACTTCATGCCATGCAAGGGAATCAGAGAAATGGGCTGGGATGGCTAGGAATGATAGTGCAAGGGGAAGAAAGTGTTGTTCTCGAAAATACTCACAAAATGTTGTTCCTTTGAAGGAACAATAGTTGTTCCCTGTAGGGAACAGCAAAAGAAAACACACGCGAAAAAGTGTTGTTCCCTATAGGGAAAAACAAAAGAAAATACACACTAAAAAGTGCTATTCCCTATAGGGAATAGAAAAAATAAAATACACACGAAAAAGTGTTGTTCCCTATAGGGAACAACAAAAGAAAATGCATATGAAAAAGTGTTGTTCCCTATAGGGAACAACAAAAGAAAATACACACTAAAAAGTGTTGTTCCCTATAGGGAATAATAGCTGTTCCTTGTAGGGAACAATAAAGAAAATGCACACGAAAAAGTGTTGTTCCCTATAGGGAACAACAAAAGAAAACACACGAAAAAGTGTTGTTCCTTATAGGGAACAACAAATAAAATGCACACGAAAAAGTGTTGTTCCCTGTAGAGAACAACAAAGAAAATGCACACGAAAAAGTGTTGTTTCCTATAGGGAACAACAACTGTTCCCTGTAGGGAACAACAAAATAAAATACACATGAAAAAGTGATGTTCCTTATTGGGAACAATAGCTGTTCCCTGTAGGGAACAACAAAGAAAATGCACACGAAAAAGTGTTGTTCCCTATAGTGAACAACAAAAGAAAATACACATGAAAAAGTGCTGTTCCTTATAGGGAACAACAGCTGTTCACCGTAGGGAACAAAAAAGAGAAAATAATCACGAAAAAGTGCTATTCCTTATAGGGAACAACAGAAGAAAATACACACAAAAAAGTGTTGTTCCCTATAGGGAACAACAAAAGAAAATCCACAATAAAAAGTGTTCTTCCCTATAGGGAACAATAGTCGTTCCCTGTAGGGAACAACAAAAGAAAATACACACGAAAAAGTGTTGTTCCTTATAAGGAACAACATAAGAAAATACACACGAAAAAGTGTTGTTCTCTGTAGGGAACAACAAAGAAAATAGGGAGAGGAAAAACACTGACAAGCAATCATCCCTACTGCTCTAAACAACATAAAGACAATCGTAAAAAAAGAAAGAAAAGAAATAGAGAAAAAACAGGAAAAAACAATTGTATTTATAGAAAAACAGAGAAAAGCAATCATATTTATAGAAAAATAGATAAAATCAATCATATTTATGTGCCGCAAACAAACAGAGAAAAACACATAAAACAATCATATTTGCAGTTTTAAAAAGAAATAACTTTTTACAGAAATGAAGCTGCCGAAAGATTGCCTTCTGCAATTGAAACTTGCATGGTGGGGTCCTCATTGTTCAATCACCAATGGAGCGGAAACTGCAATTTGAAGGAATCAACATCTAAAACACAAAAACATAAGAGAAATCAGAAAATAAACAACACTTTATTTAAAAACAATATATAAATAAATAAGTTAAGTTACAACAGCTATGATATTATTTTCTAAGGGAATATCAATCTGTCAATGGAAAAAAAAGATGATCTTTTGGAAAAATGTATTGACAACAGTGACATGAATTTTCAAATGGGAATAAATTCTTCATTTTTTTCTGTTATGAATCCATTAGGTAATGAATTGGATGAAATGTCCTTGTTTCATTAAAATTTCTTTCAAGAATCGCTCGTCCATAAATTGACCTTCTTTATTCTCCTAAGACCTGCAAAAATGAGTGTTTACTTGCAATAAAACATTAAATCATGGAGAAAGAGAGGTGATCGGGCTCCCCTAATCCAAGAACTATGTAAGTAGCTACTTTGCAAAACAAATCCATATAAAAATAAAACAAATTTTATTTGTCACTTGCGGGAGAGCAGTGGTCGACCATACTAACCAATAGTGTTTTAATCATAACTTCTTTGTTTTCGTCCGATTTGAGTGATTCCAAAGAAAAATTAAAGTGAATTCAGGGATATGTCTCCAATAGAAACATGTTTTAACAATTTCATGTAATGGTAAGTTAAATTTTCTTAGAACAACCTGCATAATAGAGTCATTTTCGATTTTCCAACTCAGAACAATAGTTGATATTTCAAGCATAAATTTTTCGTTTGATGATGGATTAAGTTGATTCAAATTGGAAATGAAATTAGATTCATTTATTTATCTCCAACAAAAATATGTTTTGAAGACAAGAAGAATTGATGGGTCAAATACTTTAATGAACAGCTGGAAAACCATAGTTTTAAGAGTGCTGATTTAGGATAGACAGTCAGTATTTGGGTCATATTTTCCTCATACTATATCAAAATTGAGTGATTAAAATTGCCTTGTAAGATAGATTCATATAGGAATATACCATAGAAACATGTTTTAAAAATATAGTCATTTAGGCCTTCAAAAAGTCATTGTCCCAAATCTGTTCCCGAGTTTCCTACTAGACACCTTGTTAATATTTTGGTTCTAACATTTTCGTTTCAAATCCAAATGGAGTGATTCAAATTGGGTTGGAAAGTAGAAATAAAGGGCTACTTAGGATAAAAACATGTTTTTAAAATATTCACTTTTGGTCCCTCAAAACATGACTGTCCCGACTTTGTTCCTGAGCTGCTTACTAGACGCCCTGTTAATGTTTTGGTTCTAAATTTTTCGTTTCAAATCCAAATGGAGTGATTCCATGTAAAAAACAGTAAAAAATTGAAACAGTGGAGACAGAGAAGGTCTGGAGTTTTGCATTTTGTTCTTGACTATGTTTCGAAATTTCATCCTTATGACAAAAAATATATGATATTGAGAAGCAATGTTTCCTTATTAGTATTAAACGAATATTATTGTTTGCCTTCCCCACCCCTACGTAAATACATTATTTTCAATATAATACATCTACATACACAAATAAATTAAAATATTTATCACGATGTTGATATTCACAACATGTTGCAACAATATATATATATATATATATATTTTACATAATAATAAAAATGTATTTATTTATGTCCTTATGTATTTATTTTCTACACTAACCTACTCTTCTTTGAAAATTTAATATGCTTACGTATAAGAGTACTTTCAGTGGAGCCATTTTCGAAATAAGGCCTTTATTATGTACATACCCAAATTTGAAAAATGCATGTTAATAAATAGTAGGGTATGAGAAGCCAACTTCCCTTGAAAAGATGGTGCCAAAAATTGTTGAAGTATGGAGTGATGCTACAAACAAATGGAGTGAAACCAATCTTCAATGTATCCCTTACTTTCTTGATTTCCCATAGCCGTCATATCATGAAGTTCTTGAGTGTTTAAAACGGCTTGTTGATGCAGGCTAGAAGAAACCTCATTTTCTTTCATAACCTCTACAATTTTTGGATTTGATACATTCTGAATCTCAGTATAAGTTTTCTCCAATGGTGCATATGAGATAGAATGGGTGGGAAGGGTGGGTAAATTTTTCAGTTCAACACTGTAAGCATGTTGTACTAGTTTATTATGGTGAGGGTGTGGAATGAGTTGAGCAGGAAATTGTGTAGGGAATGGAGCATTTTGATGATGTAGTTGATTGGGTTGAATGGATGATTTTGATAGGCAAGCAAGATGTTGTGGAAGAGCTGGAAGATGTGTTTGTGCTACAAGATGAGGGAGAGTAGTCATGCAATCATAAGATGAACCGTGCCAAACTTGTAGACAAGATTGGTGGTGGTTATATTGAGATTGGCATGGCTGCCCTAACATATGAGTATTCCATAATGGATTATGCAAGTAAGAGAATGGAGAGGAAGTGTTTTGAACCATACTTGTAGGCCACGATTTCCATGGTTTTAACCTTGTTGCAGCTTTCCCATCTCTTTGATATGCTACTTCCATCCTAGATAAGGAAGAGCAACTATCTATGGGATGCTCCTTTCGGTAATGAGGGCAAAACACTTCATCAAATTCTTGATTTTTCTGAACTTGCAAAACATTCAATTGTGAATTTAGAGAGCTAATAAAATCATATTTAAAATTTTCAAACAAAACATTGATTTCAGCTCTTATGTCTCTTGTTCTTGTAGTAAATTTGGAAAAGAAAGAAGAAACTTCTCTAGAATTCTTACCGGCTTTGGAAATTCCTCTTGAATACCTTATGCACAATTCACAAACATTATCATATGATAACTCAAAAAAATTGCCTTTTCCTATTAGATTTAAGAGTTCTAAAAATTCATCTTTGATTCCTTTGAGTAGGAGTGTTTTTAAGATCTCTTTTTCCAAATGATTATGCTTTGATTTTTGAAGGTTATATTGAAATCACTCTACATAGTCCTCCAAGCTTTCATCTTCCCCTTGTATCATACCGAAAATATCTTCATTGGATTTACAGTAGTCTTGGTACTTCTTCAAGAATATGTTCTTCATGTCCTCCCAAGTTTGGATGCAATTCCCACCAAGGTTCATGAACCATCAGAGCGCTGCTCCTTTTAGAGTAAGAGGAAACACTTTCAATACACATAGATCAGAGAAAAGTTACAACATAGATGATTACAAAAATGATTCCTAAAACAAAATTGGATTTTTCATAACCAATTGATCAACAAGATCATATCTGAAATATCTTTCCATGAATCATTCAACAGGAACAGTTCAAATTTGGTATTGCAACAGAGATAATTTGGAAAACGACCGCAACAACGAATCTGGGAAAATCGTCTTCAGAGAACCTTCAATTTCTCTTAATACGACCGAATTTAGGAAAAATTCTTTTTAAGAAAGCTAATTTGGTCCATTCTGGACAAAACCCATGTTTCAGATTTTCCAAATTCTTCTCCATTTGCCCACAATGTCCAATAAAAAACTGTCACTTCTTATTCCGGCGAATTTCTGAGTTGGAATATTTAATGATGAGCTAGAGATCAAATCTACAATCTGGAGAATATCTTGGAGGCTAAAATGGTGAGTGATGTTACAACAAATTTATTAATAAACCATCATTGGTAAAATCATGCATAATAATCATTAATTTATTAAAAATAAAGGAGAATAAATAATATTTATCCATAAGAGCATAAATAATTATAATATGGAATTATATGGTAAACCATGATAAATGACGTGATAAAGAATGGTAGGAATGGATGAAATAGGTGTTAAAATGTGATAATAATAATGACAAACTAGCAGCCCAACAACATCGTTGGCCTTCGATCTCCTTATTCACATATCGTGGATTGTACTATTGGTACCTTGAAAGCCATTATCATTATTGGTGGTTTCTCTCATGCTTGTTAACAATTTACATCATTGGCTGCTAATCAGGCGATTTTCTTGCATGTTCAACTTCAACTCATTTATTCGCATGCTTGAATTTGTACTTGATCGGGTCGTGACAGAGCGCAATACCCTAGGTTTTTTCTAATAAAACCTAGGCTGCGATGTGATATGTGTTATTCATGATTGTACACATGAATGTTTCGTTCGGATGACTGTGACCATACCTTGAGTCTATATTCATGATCCTCTTTATTTGGATGGCTGCGACCATAGCTTGGATCCCATTTCATGAGTCCTTCTACAGACAGATGTGTCCATGCCTTATGTCATGTGATTATTCCAGAGATATCAGTTTATGGATATGTGTGCTTGTTTGTGTAGGTTTTCCAATGACGACGTCTTGGTCCTGGCACTTATATGTAAAGCATTTCACCCCTCACTTTCGTTCGACCTTCATGCTTTAGGGGGCATCTGTTACACAACAATTTTTCATTGTACCTGAACTCCCTGTTCCTAATCCTGGACACCCTTAACAGTGATCCCTGGGCCTATTCTCCATCATGAAAATATGCCTTCACGTCCTCTTTAGCACAATGGACAAACTGTCTGTTGGTCATTCCTAAAGAAGCTCCTTGTAAACCTAGTTATTTGGAGCGGTGCACCCTCTCTGTGTCTTTCTCGTGCCGATTCCCTCTTTTTGGTCTAGGGTTGCACCGATCGGCACTGGAATGAAGCTCATACTCGTCCCGATCCCCTTCAGGAAATTTTTTTAAAACTGGAAGTGAAGCTTTGAGATCTAGAAGCTTCATGGCGAATACCTGGTTGTTTGTTCCTAAGGATAGAGACGAGCTTCTCCCTTTGGCCTCTTTGTTCCTAAAAAAGTGGAACCACCCAAAGGGATAACCCATTTTCCCACCTAAAGTGGATCCATGCTCCCTCCTCCTTTTCTATATAATGTGAAATATCCCATAGCTCTGCTAGTTAGAACAGAGATAGAAGAACAACAGAGGGACCGTTTGTTGCTATAGACACCGAGTGAGATTTGAGACCTTTTGCCCGCACATAAAGTTGAAAGAGTGCTTTTGAGACGTGCCTGGATCAGGAACCGTCGAAGGAGAGCTGCGACATCAAGGCACATGTTGTAACTCCCCCTCCCTATTTTAATATAATATTGGTTCGTGCTTTCCATTCTTGTCTTAATGTGTGATTGGATTCTTAGTTTTCCTTGATCATCTAAGTAGGTTGTCTGTGCATTATATATGTCATTCTTTCATGTTTGCTGTCATTTTGATCCTTTTTTCAGGTAACCGAGCACCAGTAGCGGTGGAGATATGACCACGGAACCCGAAGGACCAAAGGATTCAAATGGGAATTAGCATCAGATTTAGGTAGGTGATCTATTCGCAATCTATACGCATTTACAATCTAGGAAAGTAGGTTTATAATTGTTCCATGTTGTTAGTAGACCCACTCTAGGGCTAGAGGGATCGTCTCTGTCCATAGAGAGGGTTTTCCTGCATAAAAACGGTTAAGGTGTTCCTAAAGAAACTTGCTTTGATATCAATTGTTGGAAACAATAATTAATATTGAGAGGGGGGTGAATCAATATTAAGGATAATTTTACTTTTAATGCCAATTTATATTTTTCTATTACTTGGAAACCATTCATGTGAGAAACCATTGACCTATTATGTAGACAAAAAATTAAATCAACACATGAAGATACACACTAACACCATGAGAAACATACACATATAAAAATATAGATTTAAATTGGGAACCCAAAAGGGAAAAACCAACAAATTTTGTTTATTATGATGCCAACCTTAAGAAACTACTTAGATTACATTATATTTTTTCATGAGCACCCTCTCACGGGAAGCACCAAATCCCTTATGTGTTTTTCTAGCACCAACTAGTAGGAAGCACCAGCTCCCACTTTGCAAACATATGATTAGCTTACTAGAAGCACCAACTTATTGGATTCACCCACTTTTAGGAGGCATCAAACTGCAATCTATCTTTAGACACCCACTTAGATGGAGGCACAAACTTTTTGAGTTGTAGGTACCAACCTAAACTCCATAAGGAATTTAGTGCTCACTATTTCAGAACTTTCTCATCTCGATTTCATTGTTGCATTAGTCAACTCTTGGTTGTCTTCTCTCCTTACTAGCCTACTCTTTTTCTAATCCCATCAACTCTTTTTTCCTATGTTGATCATTTTTCCAACTCTTCATCAACACACTCATACATATCCCATGCAATAACATTGCATACATGCACTTGGCCTTAATAAAATCTACATACTGGATCTCGACCTTTGCTATTCCAAAATATCTCGTAGCCTTTGTCAACAACTCACTCTCACCTATAGCTCTCCTCGCTCAAAAATCTACTACATTCCTCGAATCTATCACTCTACATTCTTGTTTTTTGTTCCTCTGTAACACAGGGATCGATGCAGGAAGTCATGTCTACATCACACACATAGCTCATGGTCCTTTCAACATGGTTCACACTATTTAGAAAAAAACTTTATGTTCAATCACATAAATTTAGTATGGCTCACTAGGTTCAAGATACTTGCATTTCTCTACATTCACAGTGCTCAAGAATGGCTTGCCATTTATCTGTTTTGTCCTATTTCTCAATCAGTGCAGGTGAATAAATCAAAGGAATTGATTTGGATGGTTTTCCATGCTGAGAAATGAATCCCATTTGATCCAATACACTCAAGTCATAGCTCCATTAATGCATTCATACAATCTAGATGAGGAGGCCCATCATTGAAGCAATGAATCCACCAATTACATTATTTGTGACCTATTATATTCAACTAGTGTAGTTCAACTATGTGTCGTTTATGCTATTCTAGACTCAATCTCTGAGTCATTCTACTTATTTTAACAATTATGGCACATTAGATACTTTGGAAGTGACTTTAGCTGCAACTCTAACTTTAGTGGTTTGCCAAATTTGGCATAATTTCCAAGTATGCTGCCAACCCATTCATGTTGCTTAGCTCCAACTATAGTTGTCTCCAATTATGGTAGACTCTACTAAATATGGCACACAATGCTAAAGCAACTGTCAACCTGTTCAAGTCCCCTTTAAACTCTTTCACCCTTTGAAATAAGCCCACATTGCTTGGCGCTTTTAAACTCCTACAACATTTTTTTAAAATAGCCTGAAGGCTTGAACCTTATCCCTATGTCATAAAGGCCCAAGGCACTATATGGAAGGAGCTTAACTTAGTGATTTGGAGGTCTGGATAATTTCAACTTTAAAACTTGATGTAGGGCTTAACTGCCTAAGGTCCCTACTAGTCGAAAACACTTTACAATTAGCCAATGGCCCTTGCTGCTTAACACTAAAAATTTCACACAAACAACCCATAGGAACACTTTCCAAAGATTGACAAGAACATCAATTAATAGAAAATACTCAGACTCGGTCCCGTATCCCTAGATATTTCCAATGGTGCTCCCTTGAAAACCTTTGGGGTCCTCCTCTAAAAAATTCCAGGGTGGGAAACATGCCTACATCACATCTTGCCAACTGTCTAACACCTGTACCCCATTGGCACATGTCACTTTCTAGGTGGAACATGTGCCACTGGTTTTTTCCCTAATTGGCCATATGAAAATTATAAATAAGCATGCCACATGTCATTATTAAGATTTCCATGTGTCCCGATATTTTCAACTACTGATGTCATGTTGAAATTATTCCACAACTTTGGATCACTTATTTCATGGGGACATCATCCCAGGTGTTCGATCTACTGATGTCATCATGCCATTGTGTCCACCACATGTGCTCCGCATCATTTGGTCTACCAATCAAGTTGCACCATATGGTCTCATTTAATTTGAACACACTGTCACCAGTATGGAGGTGAGGGGGTCCTAGAGCCTTATTTTTTCATGAATTTACTTTATAAATTTTTTAAGCGTAGGGCTCCAAATTCTTCGTTATAAGGGTAGAATGGCACTAGATGTGAATATTACCATCTCCCCAGTCCTGTCACCTCGGAAATTTCTCATGGGGCTCCTCCAAAAACATATAGAATAAAAATGTTAGGATTATGTGTCCCCTTGTGGGACCTCCAAACTTCTACCTCTTGTCCTACCACTAGTATGCTTTGTTATTCGAACATGTGCACCTATTAGAAAACCACCTGTGGTTTTTTGAGCCCCCTTAAATGTTTTCGAAATTGGGAGAGGGAGGATCTCACATAGCACCAAAGCTATTAATATTATATCAATGGTTTGGGCATGAATCCAAGTGCGAGACCCCCCCGGTTAAACTATGATGGGGCTTGGGCCCCCTCATGTCATTCAATGTGGGCGTGGGAATGATTGTAACATGATCCACTCCATTGTGTGATGCCATTAACACCATTTGTCGTCGAATGTTAAATCATCCAACTGGTAGTGCTTCTACCCATACAAACAAGGATGGTGACCAACACCTTACATGCCAGCAGAATTCCTCTACAAGAAACTAAGAGTTTGGAACCAAGAGTTGTTGACCATTTGTCTAAGAATTTTGACCAGCCATAAATCCTTCATCCTTAGTTGTTTTTCAGGCTTCCATATACCATTTGAAAGGTATTTCTAAGGCCTATCCAACTATGTCATTTCCAGGAGAATCTAAGCTGATATACTAAGGAATAAATGGAATAAAATCTATAACTTAACTTCAATTATATTTCCAAGGCGCCAGATCTAACTAAAGATGAAACATGCCTCATAAATTACATATCACTATGCCAATACTTCCATTGACATGGTCATCTCATCCATGAACCAGGTTAGACATAACTTCACTTAGGTTGACATCAATGCCAATACATGAATGCATCAAGTTGACATCAATTCCAACACACCAATGGCATTTGTAAAGCCTAAAAATTCCAACAATCCCCCCCTTTGGAATTAATGGAAACTCCTCGTTGATGGCCACTCCTTATGCTACATATGACCATCACAATGACTCATACTCCCATAAGTTACATCCAATAATGTCTCACTCTCTCCTTGCGGTTTATGCCTTTCTCTCCCCTACAATGACTCATGACTGCATTCTCCTTATGATCAACTAAAATTTTCTCATTTTCACTTTGAAAACTTCTCTCCTTAAGGGATGATATCTCTTCTAATGAGACACTTGAAGGCTGCCATCTAATATCAGATACAATCACAATGATTTGTAATATGGCCAAAGACACTTTCAAAACAAGCATTAGTAGAGAAAACTCTTGATATTTGATTTTATTTTTATTTTTACAAGGAGGACAAACATTCCTTTATGACATCAATGTCAAGGGATAACAATTCTTATTATCAAGAAAAAGTGTCCTTGTGTTTTCTTGTAGTTTTTTCTCTTCTCTAGAGAACAAGATATCTATGATATGTTTGCCTTGAACATATACTATCTCTTTTTTTTCTATGATCTCTTTGCATCTTCCTTCTTTCTTCTGCTTAGGGATTGATCTTTTGGACCTAATTTAAATTTGGTCCTCTTATCACTCCACACTTCTGTTTGTAGGCCATATTATTCATTTAATATGAAATTTTGATGTATCAACTGTCTCTTAGACCATGCTAGCTACTCTTTTTCTTACTGCCAGAATGTTGTTATGTATAAATAAATGAATTCATTAAAGTAAAAACAGATGGACTCAATTTCACCTCAATCATTCAAATGCACCAATTTGTATATTTCCTTTTGATGATTGCATTTGACTTATTTGGCTTCACTTGAAGCCATTTTATTCTATTAATGAAGATAAACTGATGATCTAATCCCTGTGAGTATAGTATTCTCCTTTTTCTTCCAAACCTTTGAATGTTGAGTCCTGACAGGGACATTGCTTTCTAATTTCTTATTTACCCTTAGTTGGGCTTTATCTTGGATGCACAGGACTAGAAGGCACTTCTCCCTGATTTATTCTTTCTTCATCCAAATCTTCTTGCTTCTTTTTCACTTTCTTTTCAAGAGATAGTTTCATGGGATGCTACTTCCTTTGCTTACCTCAACCTTGTACTTATTGCAATGGGTAATTATAGAGGGGTAAACCATGGAGGTAAGGGGATCATTACTCTTAATTCTCCTTTAATTTTTCTTCAAAGAGAAATCAAATCTCTTTTGATTTATTTAACCTTTTGGCATGTTTCATTTACGCTGTGGACTGAAGGAAAATTTAGATTCCTCTGCCATTTTTTTCTTCTCATCTTCAATGTACGAGTTTCTTATTTTTGTTGCATGCTCTGTGAGTGATGCCTTATCTTCCCATATCGGCATATTGTTTGGCTGTGCCCAAAATTTCTACAATTGCAACATTCAACATGGTACGATAATGGGGCAAAAGGGTTGTTATACTTGACAACATTCTTGTCAAAAAATTTATTTATGCCAACGTTCTTAGTGCAAGGATCTCATGCATTATTGGATTGCAACTACTCAACATATCTTGATTTCTTGCATGCCATCTACAATATATGGATTTATGCCCATAATTGTTGCAAGAAAAATAATAATCATGAAATAGTTTTGATATCTGAAAATACCTTTTCCTTAAGGGAAAAAAGACCTTTTTTGGTTCTTCATGTGTCTTCCATGGCTATTTGAATTGCTTCCTCTAGAATTTCTTTGATGCTATTTCCTCTTCAGGTTATTCATCTATTTTCCTCTCTATTGCAATTGTTAATTTCCAACTCCATTTCCTCATTTATTCTTCTTCTTAGGGTTGTTACTCACTCGCTTTTGTTGCTACTTAACATTATGCTACTATTGTTAATTTTCTTTCTGCTGCTGCTCTCCAACAACTCCTTTGACTTTATTATTATTGGTACACTTAACTACATTATACTAGCTATCTGGTTCTTCAAACTTTGCTTTCTTGGGAATCAATTCTTCTATGAATTCCAAACCAGTCTTAATGAGAGGGTACCTCTAGATAATGAGGATGTCATCTAAGGTCTTTGTGTTCTACTCAAGCTTATGATATCGAGACAACTCTTCAATGGAATTTTCTAAGTGTTTTCTCAACGATACTTCTTCATCTTTTAGTCTCTCACAGTAAGATTCCTTCTCCTTGAGTCGATTTGTTAACTTATCATTCAATATGTTGACTTCCCCTTATTAAGAATTAATATCAACAATTGTTTTGTTGAATTTTTCATTCTTAAGCTCATATTCTTGCAACTTCTCCTCTTGCTTTATATTTTCTTCTGAAAGCTCCTTGATCTCTTCAAGAGAATAGATGAGCTTATTTATGAAATATATTTTTTCATCTAGATATTTTCCTGTCCTACTAGAGGTGCTAGTAGAATCACATTCAAGATATATTTCATTCTCAACTCTTTCTTCATTACGACATGGGATGCATTCACTTTATCCTATGGATGAACGCTCATGGAATCTTTTCTCATTTTCCTCATGAGGTGTTCTTCCCTCTACCTGAGAGGTGCCTTCATATGTTATTGCGACAAGTGTAAGTATTTATTCACTACTACTAGATGCATATCTATATTTTATTCATATAATGCATGTGGAAATCTAGAAGATAACTGACCTATTTCTTTACATTTCCAAGAACACAATAAATTACAATATGAACTGCATGGCCATTATTTTGAATATTTTACCTCACCTTTGGAGTGAATTTCAACAACTTGAACCTTCAAAATAAATTCTCCAATATTTTGAGCATATTTTCTCTGAGATGCGTTCTTCTTCTTCCTTCTTCTTTTCTTGTGTTTATCTCCAACAAAAAATTCTAGAGGGTTTGGTTCGCTATTTGAGAAAAAAGGTTCATCTACCTTCTCTTGAGATTTGTGGCTATCTCATCCATATATATATACAATTGAACCTCCCACATTTCTCCAGTAGACTTTCAATGTCTCACTTTATTGGATTCAAAATTTGATAGTCCCCTTAAGATAATCTTTCTTGCTTCACTATCATACTCATTCTTTACTCCATTCACTATAGAGCATCATTCTAAATCAAAATAATTTAAATATACTTCCATTATAAACTTCCAGAGAACATAATTATCTCCATCCAAAAATGGTACTTCTTGTAGTGTTAGCCAATATTGATTAGTCATGTTTCCTTTTCATCTACCTTCAAGTGGTTAAGTTATTTTGAAGGAACCAACTATGACACGAATTGTTGGAAGCAATAATTAATATTGATGGTGGGTGGATCGATATTAAGGCTAATTTTACGTTTAATGCCAATTTATATTTTCTATTACTTGGAAACTATTCATGTGAGAAACCAATATCCTATTATGTAAACAGCACATGAACATACACAACAAAACCATGACCACCATACACATATGAACATAGAGATTTAACATGGAAACCCAAAAGGAAGAAACCACCAATCATTGTTTAGTATGACACAAATATTAAGTGACTACTCATATTACATCATATATTTTCATGAGCACACACTCATAGGAAGCACCAAAACCCTTATGTGTTTTGGTAGAACCAAATCCCTCCTTTGTAGCCATTTGATTACCTTACCAAAAGTACACAATTCTTTAATTTATTGCAAGCACCCAATTTCAGGAGGCACCACCTCTAATATATCTTCAAACACCCACTTATATTGAAGCACCAAATTCTTAACTTGTAGGAACCAACCTACAATCCACAAGGAATTTATTGTTCATTGTTCTAGCAACCTATCAATCTGATTTATGATTTGCATTTGTCAAATCTTGTCCCTCTTTAATCCTCTATAGCTTACTCTTTTTCTCATCTGAACATCTCTTAGTCAGATTCTTATTCTACCCACTCTTCAACAACACAATCATACACAACCCACACAACAACATTACATACATGCACTTGACCCTGATACATTCTACATACTAGCTCTTAGCCTTGGTTTTTCCACAGGCTCTCTTAGCCTTTCTTAGCAGTTTTCTCTCACTTAGAGTTCTCCTCGCTCAAAACTTTATTGCATTCCCTAAATGTATCTCTCTAATTTCCTGTGTTTTATTCCTCTATAACATTGACTGGATAACTCCATGTCTGGGGATTACGGATCAGCAGCAGATCTTCTCGGGTCAGCCAATCCATTTCAGATGACACTCGTTCACAACAAAATTTTTGTTCCAATCACACAACTTCGCTCTGGCTCATGATACTCGAGATTAAGGTTATTTCCCTATGCTGTATGTACTCTGCTGCTTGGTTTCTGAAATAAATGCATTGGGTAGAAGTCTCTTTAGGAATACGACAAAGAAGTAAAATCACATAGACATTCCGTACTTTCCTGAAAGAAAATGGTGTTGAAAAGAAAACTTTAGGGTATTGTTTTCTACGGATGGTACCCTCTGCCTTCTAAACCCTGAATTAATGTTTAAGATCTTCAATGCTGAGCGTTGAATTCCTCGATCATTCACTGATATTTATCTGCTGCTCCATTAATGTCTCCATCTGCTCAATCTGTGCTTTAAATGACTCTGGAGGGTTTGACAGATTTTAACCCTACTTCTTTAATGGAAGTCTTGTCGACATACCTTCCCAGGGCTTTCTCCATAATTCCAGCCTTTGAAAAATGGTCCTTTGATGTGCTCTCTATTACAGTAATAGAGACTGTAAATCATGGCAGTTTTCCGTCGCTGTAACCCTGCAAAACCCGCAAACTCGTTAGGAAAACCATGCATGGGGATGGTGGATGTGGCGGGGTCAATGAAAATGGTCGTGCGGACATGGCGAAATGGTGGAACAATGCAGGGTGGCGGAAAAAACGCAGTGAAACGATGGAGGATGGATTGGTGAAAGTTTTTAATGTAAAACATTGAAATTTGACTAATGAATGAAATATATAAGGGAGGAGGAAAAATACGACAAACACGTGGAACGGTGATGGGGCGGAAGACACATGTCGATGGTGGCGAGGTAAGTGATCTAGACCGTCTGATCTCATGACGAGATCGATGGCTGAAAATGCGTCGGAGAGCGATGAACGGTGGGCCAGGGGTACGATTTCCCCGTGTTAACTCGCGAGCAAATTTGTGGAGCGATCGCCGTTAGATGGGCCGCTCTAGATCGGACGGCTCACGTGCATATCGCGCCTTATATTCTACCGAACTATAACGTGTGATGAGCGGCGGTTTTTAAATAGTGCTCGGTGATGCGTGTCACGCGATGAATGGCATTGCTCCAAAATGAGAAATACCGCTCGCCCTCCAAAAGGCGGTGCGATATAAACCAACGGGTTTTGTACAGTGAGCGGGTGCACTATGGACCGTTGATTTTGCAGGTTGATCGGATGGTGGACGGGGCGGGCCACGGGCGTGATGGAGCCTTGCGAATGTCGTCCGATCTATACAGATCGACAGATAATACTGCGCCGGATATATGTATGTGATAAGCGCCTTCATGGCTAGCGCTCGGTTTTGACTTTCGGTCATGTGGAGAAAAAGGTGCAGGGGCTAGGGCCGAAAGGTGCTAGGCCTTAAATATATTATAATGTTGGATTTTGGCCCTTTTATGTAGTTTTTAGGCTGGGAGAAGGTAACGATGAGCAGAAAACGAATTTCTCAGGGGAAAAAGAGGGGGTTTGAAAGGTTTAAGTGAGATTGCTTGTCAGAATTTATCAGGGGGCTGACATGATCAACATTGGCTCCACCTGGGGACGACACGTTCGTCCCTGAGCGTGTCGAGAACTTCGCAGACCACCTGATGATCTTCTGTGTGAACTCTGCTCTTCAGCACTTCTACTTTTCTTTTCATAATTCATCACGACAAACACATTATTCAAACAAGGGTGAAAACAGGAAACTAATATACAGTATAATACACCAGGCTATCTATGTCTGAATCAGAACTGGAAGTAGGGTTTAAGGAATTTACCATTTACAGGGGCGTCAAGCAAGTCACCCTGTAAATTTTCCAACTTGAAAGTGTTGTTACCTCCTTGTTCCACAATTTTGAAAGGACCGAACCAGAGTGGGTCGAATTTACCATGTCTTCCTTTTTCAGCCCTCCGGATATCCCACCTGAGCACTAAATCACCAATCTGCAAATTCCTATCCTTGGCATGCTGATCAAAAAGGTACTTCATCTTCTCTTGATATTCAGTCAGTCTTTGACTTACCTGGTTCCGTGTTTCCTCCAATTCCACCAGTTGATTTATTCTCCTGGTCATATCATCAGGCTCTTCTTGGCTTTCCTGCATGAATCAGGCTACTGGTAGGGCTAACTGTATAGGGAATATTGTTGCCCTGCCATATACCAATTCATATGGGGATTTCCCAGTTGCTCTCTTATTGGTAATTCTATTGGCCCATAGAGCAAATTTCAACTGGGAATCCAAATTTTTCTGATTTTCATTTATAGCCTTCTTTAGTGCCCTTACCAGGGTTTTATTGGAAGACTCTGCCAAGCCATTTCCTTGTGGGTAATAGGCTGTAGAGTGACTCAGTGTGATGTTATACTGCTGACAGAAACTCACAAACTTTGCAGACTAGAAGGCCTGGGAATTATCAGTTACTATTCTGGCAAGACAGCCAAACCTGGATATGATGTTTTCTTCCATGAATTTTATTATCATAGTATCTGTGGCATTCCTCGCAGGTATGGCTTCCACCCATTTTGTGAAATAATCAGTGGCATTTAAAACCCACTTATGCTGACCACTCGATGGAGGATGTATTTCACCTATAAAGTCAATTCCCCATTGTCGGAATGGTTCGTCCACGTGCACAGGAATCATGGGTAGAGCTGCCAACTTCTGTCTTTTAGAAAATTTCTAACACTTCTCACAAGCTCTAACCCAGGCAAAAACATCTCCAAAAAGCTTGGGCCAATAGAAACCAGCCTTCAGGATTTTTTGAGCAGTGGCCCTCTAGCTGTAATGACCCCCACAGATTCCTTCATGAAATTCGGCCATTATACCCTCTACCTCATCCTCTGTGAGACACAAGAGTAGGATGCCTGAGGGATCTCGCCAGTATAGCCGACCATTGGCGACTATGTACTTCTGTGATTTCAATCTTAGCGTTTTGTATTTAGTTTTATCACAACTTGGAGGGTAGCTGAGTGTGAGGAGATATTCTACTATCTCTTTGTACCACTGACTGGTGAGGTACTTTATATGTGTTTCCGGAGTAGCGATCCCAATTCCCTTTCGCTCTTCTTTCTCCTCAGGTTCCTCACTTGCTATTATGGACAAATTTATACCCAGAGCATGATAGTTTGATTCAGATAACATTTTAGCAAGCCCTTGTCCTTTTATCAGCTTGGTAGGGCAGATGTCTAGCTCATACTCTTGTATTTTGGCAATCCACTTCCCCCTTTTTCCTTCACTATCCCCTTGGATAATAATATCTTTTATAGCAGCTGTAGGCACAAATGCAGTGATATGGGACTGCAAGATATACATGCGAAATTCTTTGAGGGATTTTACTAGGGCATATGCTTGCTTTTATAATATGTTGTATTTTAATTCTGCATCATGAAGCACCTGAATGAAGAAGGCGATGGGATGCTCGTATCCTTCTTCATTTTTCTGCAATAAAAATCCTGCTATTGTATGAGGTGATGAAAAATAGAAGATCATGAAAGGTTTAGCATAATCTGGTCCAACTAGCACAGGGGCTTCTACAAAAGCATTTTTTATTCTGGTAAAGGCCTCTTGTGATTTCTGGGACCATTTAACTTCATTATTCTTCTTCAGCATGTCAGTTATATGTCTAACTATTTCAGCATAGTTAGGAATAAACCTTCTCTGGAAATTAATGCGCCCTAGGAACACCTACACCTCCTTCTTATTCCTAGGAACAGAAATGTTGTTTATAACCTCTACCCTCTTAGGATCTATCTTTACCCCATATTTAGTCACAATATGTCCCAGAAATTTACCCTCTTCTAATGCAAATAATGACTTTTGAGGATTTAGAGAGAGACCATACCTTCTACATTTCTCAAAGGGATGCTCAATGTGCTCAGTATCTGTCTTTGAAAATACAGTGATATCATCGAGGTAGACTACCAAAAATTTATCTTTCTCCCCAACAAAAGCAATGTCCATGGCCCTCTGAAAAGTGGCCCCTGCATTAATCAACCCAAAAGGCATCCTGGCATACATAAATGTACCCCATGATGTGGTGAAAGAAGTCTTCTTTTGATCTTCTAGTAGTACAACCACCTGATTATAACCAGAGAATCCATCCATCATTGACATCCTAGAAGCTCCAATCACTTTCTGTAGGATGTGATCCATCTTAGGTAGTGGATAATTATCCTTTAAGGAGGCTCTATTTAAGTTTCGAAAATCAACACATAGCCTTATTTCTCCATTCTTCTTTCGGACAGGGACTAGGTTTGCCACCCATTCAGAGTACCTCAATGGCACAATTATTTTGGCCTTTAATAGCTTCTTAATTTCCTTATCAATAGAGGGAAGCAGCAGGGGATTTATTTGTTTGAGCTTCTGCTTATGAGGTTTTGCATCTCCCTTCAGTGGAATTTTGTGCTGCATTATCCTGATGTCAAAAGTTTTTAGGTCCTAGTAAGACCATGCAAACACATCTCTATAAGACTGAAATAATTTCTGGTATAGATTTTTATATTCTTCTGGGACTTTCTTGGATAATTTTACAATTTTGGGGTCAGCCTCAGTACCAAGATTCAGATCTTCTACCTGACTTTCTTCTACCACTTTGCTTGGCTGCAGTGGGACATAATTCTTGTCAAATAATCTTTCTAGCGGCACCAACCCTCTAGGTATAATGTTTCCCTTTAATTGCAACACTTTATTACCTGCCATTTTCTTCTCCCAATTTCTTTCTGAAGTGTCTTCAGTCTCTTATTCTTCATCAACATCAATCTCCATATTTGAGAAATCCCCTACCATTTCCAGGAATCTCTTCATCTGTTCTTCATCCTAAAATACCTGCCAATGCTTGATGTTATCAGGGATTGATGGTCGATAACGTACCTCAATTTCATATCTTAAGAGAGGGTTCTGAGGTGGAAGAAATGTACTAGCAGCCACAGCAAGGGAATCAACCATCCTATTTTGTTCTCGGGGCATGAACTGGATATTACATGCCAAGATAAATTTCTCTACCATGTCCCAATCTTCATTCCTATAAGCCCTCAGTCGTGGATGTTTGGTTTGACACAGATTCCTGACTTGTCTAACCACCAGTTCTGAATCTCCCAGAAATTTTAAATTTTCTATATTCATGCTCCTGGTTGTCTGCAATGCTAACATAAGTGCTTCATATTCAGCCACATTATTAGTAGCTTCATATTCCAGCTTGAAAGACAGTGGAACCCATTTTCCTGTAGGAGAATCAATAATATTCCAGCTCCATTACCTTCTCTTGAATTTGCTCCATCAAAATGAAGTGTCCAGATTCCTGCTTCATGGCTCTCTGAAGGCTGCTCAGCCTTGATCTGGTAGAAGGATGGTTTGTGAGCATAATCTTGATCTTATTCCAGCATTAAGCATGAAAAATATCCTTATTTACTGTATAATGGTGAATTAACCGAGTTGTCAGCCTTAGTCACCATCTTGAAAAATCTAGTTTCCCTGTACAACCTCCTCTCCTGGCCACCAAAAACTGGGATAGTGGCATATGTTAAATCCAACTTAATTGACCCACCAATTTTTGTTCCCTAGGACCTTGACAGTATCATGCTAAAGCGAGCTGGGATGTCAGCCACCACGATGTCCATTACCACACTTTTTGCTGGGATTTGAGCCAAGTTGACCACCAAATCCTTGATCATCCCTAGGCATTTAACTCTTTTGGAATCAAATGAATAGAGGTCCTTGTATGGACGGGTGATTTGTAATCCTAGTTGTTCCATGACTGACAAAGGCAATAGATTATGGGAAGCTCCAGAATCTAACATACAGTTATGTAATAGCAGGTCATGAATCACTAGAGAAACATAGAAAGGAGGAGTAGAAGCATCTAATTCCTCAACATGTGGGCCAAATACAACCATGGGTCTTTCTTCTTGAAGGTTGAGACTATTTGGGGTGAGTGCTGCTTTTGGAGGGATCATAAAAGAGGTGACTTGGGATTGATATGCAGGTTGCTTCAATAGTTCAGTCAAGGGAACTGGGATTTTGACTTTCTCAAGTTCCTTTTGTAGATTGAAAATAGGAGGGGACTTCTCTATTACAACCTCTTTTGATTCTTTATTTTCAGCTAAGGGTTTGACTTCTTTTGACACAGAATTGGTATTAGGAGGGATGACTACTTTTGAAGAGGAAGGAATTTGATCATTAGACTGCAAAGTTTTGTTTAGAGGCCCCTTACCTTTGTTTATGACTTTCTGCATTGTTGACTCCTTCTGAGCAGGTGCTTCCTTCTGGGGTAACTCTTCTTCTTGATCTTGAGCACGAGTCCTCTTCCTATAAGATCTGAGATCATATCTTCTATTGAACTATGTTTTCATGAAATCAACAAATTGTTTACAATAGTGATCAATTTCTGAGTCTTCTGTGTCTCTAGCCTTTTATTCTTCTTGCAATGAGCACCCGGTTCCATCGTTTCCTTGCAAATGGAATTCTTCTCCATTATTATTTGAAAAAGCAAGATTTCCATCCTCCAGTCCATAGGCAGTGTCTTCAGTAGGATCATCTACTGGACCTTCCAAGTACAATGGGTGTGGTACCTGATCTTGTTGCTCCTTTGTTTCCCTCGGAAATATTTGCAGGGGTGGCTTCCTATACTGAGGATTGTAACCTCTATTTGGAGCATTGTGGAAATTCTTGGAGGCTGAATTCTTGGCCTCCAATTCAAGCTTGACCAGTTTACCAGAAAGGTTCTTAATCATTTTTCTCATTTCTTCAATTCTGTCATTAGCTGGGTCTCTATCTTGGTTAGAGGTAGATACCTCCTCTTTGCCCCTTCTTCTAGTATCTTGTTCAGATTTTCCCCTTTATTTACCAGTGGAGGCAAAGTTTGCTTCCAACTCTAGTGCATCTATCTAAGCATCATCCAGAGTAGCAGGCTTTCTTTCTTTGAGAGAGAAACCAAATTCTTAATCAAAGGCTGCTACAAAAACAACTTTAGCAACAGTTTGATGAGGTTTCATATCAACAGGAAGAATCAAATACAATTTATTAAACCTCCTGATAAATTCTGACACCTCGTCATTATGTCTTTTCTTGAGTGTATTGAACTCAGTAAGACAATGTCCATGATCTTTCTTCTCACCCCATTTCCTGAGAAAAGTATCTTACATTATTTCCCAAGTGGTAACAGAACAGTCTGCCAATGTCTTAAACCATTTTCGAGCTTCACCATCAAGAGATTGGACAAACAGCCTTAAGACCACATCTAAATGTTCCATATTAAAATTCTCTACAAAAGAACATAAGACCTCAATATGTTTTTGAGCATCAATCTCGTTTTCCCCATTAAATCGGGGTAAAATCTTTAAATAATCTTGTGGCATATCATTCAAAAATTGGGGTAATGCCAGAGGGGCATATTTATTTAGCAAGAAGCCTAGAACATTGGCCATTAGAGGGGATGGAGGTAGTGCAATAGTTTGATGAGTAAAAGGAGGAGGAGGAGGAGGAGGTGGTAGTGGAGTATGAATAAAAATAGGAATGTAATGAACAGTAGCTTGAGGTGTTGAGGGGAATAATGGTCTGTTAATAACAGATACTTCAGTGACTTCCTTGACCTCTTCGACCTCAGGAGTAGGGTGAAAATTATCTTTATTTCTAACACCTCCTTGGGGTGGACTATCTGAATAGTAATCAGTATCTCCCACAATGGAGTTAGGACCCAACACTTGGGCTACTTGAGAAGAAGAGGATGGAAAGTTTTCTATAGAAAATTCAGGGATTTCAGCATGGACTGATTTCCTTTCCTTCCAATTCCTCCTATGTATGATATTTTCAGGGTCAGACACTGAAGGTGTCTTTGACTATGACATATCTGACCTCAGGTGTGGCTTGCGAGGAGCTAGGACTGCAAGTGAATTTATCTAAATAACAAATGTGGAGTCGCCAAGGTGAGGGATCTACAACTCTCAACTCTCCATACTCACCTACTTAATGAGTGAATTAGGTTTTTTCGAGGCCTAGGGATTTAAATTTTCTCAACTTCATTCCCTGGCAACGGCGCCAAAAAGATGTTGTCGTTCCTAGAGACAGCCTTGAGTTGTGAAAGACCGGTGCCTAGGACATATTATATATAGCAAGGAGCATAGGGTATAACAGGGGAATTTATCAATACAAAGCTCTCATGCTATCTCCTAAAAACAAGGAATATTAATTTGAATGGGACCAAGACCTTCAGAAACTAGATACAGGGAGAGCAACATTGTAGAGGCAAGATGCAAAAATCCAATATAAAAGCAACAGACAATTCAAAGGCAACTTACTGTAAAGAGGGCCAATTCAGAAATACCTCATAGAAATAAAAAATCAGAAGGTGTGGCTGTGTATGAAAGATTAAGAGAATACTAGCTGTCATTGAGATGATATCCAGATACACAATTCACCATGTAATGGGCTTACCAATTTAAGAATCCATACATGACAATAGCGTTTTAAAAATAACCTCCCAAAGAAACTAATATAGCAAAAATATGGTCTGAGTGAATAGTGAAACATAATATCATGCCTGAGCCATATTTAAAGTGCTTGAATAATTCGAGCATGGGTATCAACTAGGATAAATCCATACCAAAAAATCAGTGAGCCACTCGCATTCCAGAAACATGATACAGGAAAGATGGATGAAACGAAATGATCTATTAAAATAGCACATATGAGAGAAAGTTACACATTGTGAGAAATCAAAGACTAGAATCCTCTTTAAAGACGGAACTCCTTCTCACTGAAACCCAATGGGCTCTATACATTCATATGAGAGTTTTTACAAAATGCATACAAAAATCCTCTTACTGCATAATTTTCTGATAGAATCTGGAACCCTAAATCATCTGTTCTTCGGGAGCTTTATAGGAGAAAAAGAAAGCTCGAAAAGGGAGTAGGTGATGAACATTTAATTTTCCTCATTAAGACAAGATGGCGGAAACGTGCACGCCCATATTGCTGGATGAATCTGTAGCGCTGTATGTACTCTGCTGCCTGCTTACTGAAATAAATGCACTGGGTACAAGTCTCTTCAGGAACACGACAAAGAAGTAAAATCACATAGACATTCCATCCTTTCCTGAAAGAAAATGGTGCTGAAAAGAAAACTTTAGGGTATTGTTTTCTGCGAATGGTACCCTCTGCCTTCTAAACCCTGAATTACGGTTTAAGATCTTCAATGTTGAACGTTGAATTCCTCGATCATTCACTGATATTTCTCTGTTGCTTCATTAATGTCTCCATCTGCGCAATCTGTGCTTTGAATGACTCTGGAGGGTTTGACAGATTTTAACCCTGCTTCTTTAATGGAAGTCTTGTCGACATACCTTCCCAGGGCTTTCTCCATAATTCCAACCTCTGAAAAATGGTCCTTTGATGTGCTCTCTATTACAGTAATACCGACTGTAAATCATGGTAGTTTTCCGCCGCTGTAACCCTGCAAAACCTGCAAACTCATTAGGAAAACCATGCATGGGGATGGTGGATGTGGCAGGGTCAATGAAAATGGTCATGCGGACATGGCGAAATGGTGGAACAATATAGGGTGGTGGCAAAAATGTAGTGAAATGATGGAGGATGGACTGGTGAAATTTTTTAACGTAAAACATTGAAATTTGACTAATGAATGAAATATATAAGGGCAGAGGAAAAATACGACAAACAAGTGGAACAGTGACGGGGCGGAAGACACGTGTCGATGGTGGGGAGGTAGGTGATCTAGACCGTCCGATCTCAAGACGAGATCGACGGCTGAAAATGCATTGGAGGGCGATGAACGGTGGGCCAGGGGTACGATTTCCCCGTTTTAATTCGCGAGCAACTTTGTGGAGCGATCGCTGTTGGATGGGCCGCTCTAGATCAGACGGATCACGTGCATATTGCATCGGATCTTCTGCCGAACTATAACGCGCGATGAGCGGCGGTTTTCAAACAGTGCTCGGTGACGCGTGTCACACAATGAATGGAATTGCTCCAAAATTAGAAATACTGCCCGCCTCCGAAAGGCGGTGTGATATAAACTAGCGGGTTTTGTAGAGTGAGCGGGTGCACTATGGACCGTTGATTTTGCAGTTTGATCGAACGGTGGACGGGGTGGGCCACGGGCACGATGGAGCCTTGCGAATGTCATCCGATCTATACAGATTGACAGATAATACTGCACCCAATATATATATGTGATAAGCGCCTTCATGGCTAGCGCTAGGTTTCAACTTTCGATCATCTGGAGAAAAAGGTGCAGGGGCTAGGGCTGAAAGGTGCTAGGCCTTAAATATATTATAATGGGATTTCGGCCCTTTTATGCAGTTTTGAGGCTGGGAGAAGGTAACGATGAGCAGAAAATTAATTTCTCAGGGGAAAAAGAGGGTGTTTGAAAGGTGTAAGCGAGATTGCTTGTCAGAATTTAACAGGGGGCTGACATGATCAACAATTCTCATAAGGAAATAATAAAATAATAGCTAAAACAATAAAATAATATTTATGAATTTGAATTTTACGTTTTTCACCACAATCCATGTAACCATGGTTAAATTCAATTGAAAAGGTGTACCAAAATAGAATTAATAAAAAAATTGTATTGATGTGACTATAAATAAGAATGAGTTTTTCAATAAAATGTTATTATCATTGAATGAAAAATGCATTTGTCCTTTGTACTTAAATAAGTTAAAATAAATTATTATTAATTTTAAATTAAAATATTAAATAAAATGAGATGAATACATAATTCAAAAATAAATATATGAAAATATACAAATATAATATTTATTGAAAAATGTGTAAAAACATGAAGATTATGTAAGGATATGCATTGTTTCTTTTAAAAAATATGAAATGACAATAATAATATTTTATTCAAAAAGTGTGAAATGACATTTATTATTATTACTTTACTTTATGACTTTAAAATTACTTAAAGCAGTACCATGGTTAACCATGAGTTTTTATCCACCATTGAGAATGTAACAAGTAAGTATCTTTAACTCAAGATATGCCACCTCAACCATTGGGGATGATGTCATCCCCTAAAATGTGATTGGTTATCATAAAGTGAATTTTGATTGTACATTTTCCTTGTGAGGCCCATTTTATACCTCAAAATTTCCCTAATGAACCTAGACTCATCCAACCTTCCTGAATTGCGCATTACGCAGTATCAACCCTCAAGAAACAACCTTGTCTCTTAGAACTATATACCTTAATCACAGATTCTAACTAGAAGGAAAACATGCCAAGGGACACACCTCAATCATGGCTTCCAAGAGGTCTTCATCAAAAGGAAGAAAAGTTCTCTATAAGGAACACATGTCAAGGTACTCAATAGAGATAATAAAATTGGGTTCAAATGTCCCCATTGAAGTGTTCACCATGTTAGTTACCGAATATGAGTCAAAATAATTAGAGAAAACAATGAGAGGCTCACTTACATTGGTAGCTGAAAACATGGGATCGGTCATCACATAATTAACCCGTGGTGGGGTAGATAACACTTCCATATAAGCAACATTCAAGGATGTTGAATTATTAATATTCAAATCAAGACCAATGAATGAAATTTGATCAATAGTCACAATGTTTCCATTGTTAGGGATATGATGAACCCTTGACTGAACTGAGAGGGGGGGTGAATCAATTTAGTCCATTCATGGAAATTAAAATTCTTTTCGTTTAATTCATCAACTTAAAAATAATACATGAGTAGCTTAACAAATAATGATCAACAAACTGAATGTGTGAACAACAAGTAATAGATAGACCAATACATCACATCAACACATAATAACAATGCATATGGACACCATATATAAGTGGAGAATCATAAGGGAAAAAACCACAATTTTATTATTTTTGTGATGCAAAGGTAAGCTCCTACTCATTGCATTTGAATTTTTGTAGGCTCCAACCTACATGAGGCTGCTACCTCAAATTTCTACAAGCTACAACATGCAAAGAAGCTTCAAATCCCATGTGTTTTCTGTAGGCTACAACCCGCAGGAGGCTCCTACCTCAACCAGATCCAACTAAACATTTTATCAAGACAAAACTTGAAAGGAAACCAAAATCCCCTCACACAACATGAAAACAATATGATGGATTACCTAGTTATCAATTCTACATATCTCCATCTTTACTTCTGCCTCTTCTCTCTTCAAATATGCTTGACATCAGCTCCATATGTGCATAATATCTCAATCAACTCTCTCACATTATTTAGCTCTCTCTTCCACCTTTATGAACTCCAAAATGACATCTTTAATAGAGATAATTGATGGATGTTTGTATTACTCATAAGAATAGGAAGAGAATAGGATTAACTCTTTGCCTTCCACTCATTTGTTTCCACACATTTCATATCTGGAATATTAGTCCACAAAATACATAAATAATCCAATATTAATTTCAGCCACATGTAATTATTGAATGGATCAACTTAATTCCAACATCAATTAAAAATGTGTATCATTAATGTATCACATAAATTCAGCTTAATACCTCTTTGTCTTTGCCTTGGAGTCTTGCCTTTTCCTTAGAGACTTGCCTTCGCATCGCAAAAATTTAGCTCAATAAACAATTTCAAATTATTACAATTTGTTCAATGTATCAGTTCAACTGCCCTTTTGTCTTCTTTGCCTTAGTGTTCTGTTGGAACAGGGTCCCGTAAACGCTGCAAATTTTGTACAATTTTGTATATTTTTGGTATTAATTAGTCTAACGAAGGGGTTTTGGGGTGGGTCAAAGCCCCGAATGTATTGTAATGGGTCAAGGGTAGATCAAGAGTCCGCAAACCACAGTTTGTGGACCATTGGATGCGTAGGCTAAGTCGATATATATAGATGAACATTTTGAGTCTTAAGGTATGCAAGAATTAAGTCTAATGCTAGGTGCGAATTGTTAGATTTGTGGTTGGGTCATTTGGGTAAGGACTCCTGTTGGCTGTGTGCGCAGAGATCCTCAGTCCTGCTGTGTGCAGACCCTACTGGCTATGTGCACAGGCTGTGTTTGGATTGTACTGGGTTTTGATGTTAATATATGCAGATATAGTTAAAGTAGCTCTGTGTTATCGGATCTAATGTGTTACTGTTGATGCGAACCTTTTGGGCTATGTTAGAAATAAGAATACAATTGTGTTATCTGTTATGTTGCGAATCTTTTTATGTTATGGTATATCTGTAATATGTTAATGATGCATTATGATAACTGCTGATCTGCACGTGGATGTGAAGATATTGAATAAATTTGTAGCTCTATTATATTGTGGAGTACATTGTTAACAAACCTGAGAATATATCTGTCTTGTGCGAACCCGATAAGTTGCAAACACAGATATGCTTGAATTACCTACTCTCTCTTAGGGTGCAGAAACCTAGTTCCAGCACCCTCCCATATTGCTTCGGGTGAGTGTTTTTCCTGCACAAGTGGGTCACTGCCGAAAGGGCCAGTAGTATAGGGGTTTGTTGGAAAACCTTAACCTCCGAACCTAGTTTAGGACCCCTCGAGCCAACAAATGGTTATATTGCCGAGACCGGGAGATTTTTGAGAGAGGGATCAAGTAATGCCAAGAGAACATTGGAGACCTAAGAATAAATAAATTGAAGAATGGTTTGAAAAACAGGTTCATGAATTTGCGGTAAAAGAAAATCGCAGTGCAAAGTTGACAACAAAGAAGTGGAAGAATAAGTACATTTTTATAGAGGTCTACAAAGTTTTCTATGTGACATTTGCGACCGAGCTTTAGGAGTGGCTCGCAAGGCTCGTAGATTTCCAGACGTGTTGGAAGGACGAACGGGTCACACAGTGGACTCCAGAGTTGATCCAGTAGTTAGAAAAGACTGATAACACCATCACACGTATGATAGATCACTGGGTGGAAAGTGTGCTAGGAAGTTTTGTGACAGAGTTTGCAATCGATGAATTCATTTCCTATTTTGACACAGAGTGGAGGTTCTTCAATGGTTTCCAAGGTAAGTTTATGAAAACCTTGCCATTACTGATTAAGATATTATTGTGCGAAAAGAGCATTCTGTGAAGCCATACAGAGTGAATGAGCTCCGATCAGAGCGAGGGTACAACATGGAGTGGTAAATACTACAGAACTAATCAAGAAGGAGATAGATCTGTCTACAGTCTAGCAAGGGACTCAGCTATGCATAGCCCTCCAACTACACCACCTTCAAATCGGCATAGGGGTAAGAACTCACTCGTACCTCCTCCACTAGAAGACGAGATGGCATCGCACATGAAGCTACCTACCTTTAAGGGTGTAGGGGACGAGGATATGGATTAGTTCGGGTTTTTCGTAGAGTCAGTATGGACTACGCAGAATGTGGCCAACAATTCTATGAAAAGTACACAACTATCCCTTGCCTTTGAAGGAAGGGCCCTGGACTGGTATATGGGGTACGTAGCTCAACATGCGAATGCAACCATTAAAGAGGTTAAGAATGCCCTAAAACACCAATTTTGAAATCCTAAATCCTACTCTCAGATAGTGAATGATATAAAATACTTCAAGAAAGGACCCTCTGAGTCTATATGGTAAGCTGACCAACGGCTGAAGAAGGTAATCAGAGAAGGGGAATTTGTGTATGATGATAGACAGCAAAAGGAATGGTTCATTGCTATGTTACTGCCTCACCTACATGTACCTATGGGTCAGCAAGCCATTGAATCACTGGAAAGAGCCTTGGAGATTGCTACGAAGTTGGAAGCTGAGCCGAGAGATGATACCCAGTTAGGAGTACAACAAATTCAAGAGCATATGGGGGTGATGCACATGGAGATCCAGAACCTGCGAAAGGATTGAGGGAAATAAGTTAGCCCAGACGTATGGTGCATACGATGTAGGGTATCTGGGCATACCAAGGATCAGTGCCCACTGTTGGCAGACTACCTACAGGCAGGGGGACCCAGTCTGTTGTGCTCGAGACTAAGTGGACCAGCGTTGTGGTGCGATTATTGTCGCATAGCCGGCCTGCATGATACTAACCATTGCCCACGTCTATGTGTGTATGTCCCAGAACTGAAGCAAAAATGGTGGAGGTTTTGTTGATTAGAAGGACATGATGAGCAAAACTGCCGAACTTATGATCTAATGATAGACTAGGGAAACCTATGTAGGGTACAATCAGACCCTTCTTCACCAAGATCGCCCTCAAGCATAGGTGGCTCTCCAGCTAGGGGCAGGGGAGGGGGCCGAGGTGGAAGCATAGGTAGGGGAAGAGGATAACTAATTTGCTATAACTGTGGAGAGGTAGGGCACTTTACAAGGGACTGCCTGAACCTTGTAAGACAATCCTGTAGATACTGTAGATAGTTGGACCATGTGATTGAAGAATGCCCGATTATGATAGCAAAAATGAGGGAAAAGCAACAAACACCTACGCAGAATGTACATAGTGTTAAGGTAGAACCTCAAGACGAGGGACCAAGAGTTAATGTCATAACACGCATCGGCATGGCCACAAGGGGAGATGAGGGGGAAGCTGCGACTGAGCCTCTTATCCGGAAAGAAGCCATCAAACAAGAAGGGTTGGAACTAAAAAAGGAAAAGGAGAACTTTGTTGCAGCTTGCCAAGAATTTTCTAAGGTTGAGGCATCTACTGCTCAAGGCCCCACGAACCTCAAAGTAGATGATGAATTCAAACCATTTTTGCAGGCATGTATGAAGCTGTTGCGCAACCAACAGGCCGTAGAAAACCTCCAAGCTTTAATAGACAGCTGCCCAGAAATGACTAGTCCACCCCTAGAAGTTAAGGATGTGCACAAAATGTACAAGCAACACAAATTGGTGATTATGAAATGGATTAGGTTATTTTGGACCTGGAATCAGATGCAAACATACTGCCCAAGAAAACTTGGCAGTGAATGGGAGAACCCAAGTTGGAATGTTCCACTATCCAGCTGCGCATGGCCAATCAACAGAAGATCATACCGTTGGGAACGCTGTCAAAAATAATGGTAGATATCGCAGGAGTTAAGGTCCAGGCTGACTTTGAGGTCATTCAGATTGTAGAAGATGCGGACCCCTATCCTGCGCTCCTAGGATTGGACTGGGCCATAGATATGGGAGGTATCATCAACCTAAAGAAAATAAGCATGGTGTTTGAAAATGAAGGTACGCGAGTGATCGTACCATTAGACCCTGCATAAGGAGAACGGTATATAGAGCTGGTGCATGAAGAAGAGGATGTGGATCATATTTATAAGTTAACTGCACAGGACGAAGATTGGATCAATCCCACAGTGGATGGTGTACTCCGTTGGGAAAAGGATAGTGAGTGTTTCTTTGACTCCGACGAAGAGATGGAAAATTGGCAGAATCGGTTACATGATGTATCTGCACTGTGATGCCTTAGGATCACCAAGGACTTCCAATGCATCTCCTTCGAGGTAAGAGAACTTCCCTACTTTGATGGATCTGGTAGTATTAAGGAGTTTTTGCGAGCATTTGAAGCTGAGGTTCCAAGAGAGTGAAGGTTATAGGCCCTTAATTTATCTATGCGCGCAACACCTATGAGGTGGTGGGACACACATAAGGGGGCATTGTAGGACCGGGAAGAGTGTCGGGATATGATGGTCCGGTGATTTGAACCTTCGGTTCACTTGTGCGTAAAGAAATTCCTTGGGCCAGGGGGCCCTTGCGAACATTAGTTCACTTGGATGGAGAAATGGTGTGACCGGACTATAGAAGAATGGGTTCACTTGTTTATTCATGCCTTGGGACCAATTCCCACCACATGGTACTTATATGCGGAGCTACATCAGCGCACCTGCCACTGGGAAACATTAAAGGATGAATTTGTAGGCACATTTGGGTTAACAGGGGGCACGTAGGCACTTGAAGAAGCTATATAGGATATAGATACCTTCGTATTTGATGAATCACACCCTTCCATAACACTTGGGACACCAACATGGGAAATGCAGATGCAGGATATTTTTCAATTGCCGCAATATTGCCATCGAAGAATGCGATGAAGATCTGCGAAATGTTTCTATCCCGGAATCAGAGGGAGAGCGCGCAGTTGTGGGATCCCCACTACACACTGTCGATGTTATGAAGCCTCTGAAGCTGTGAGAAGTCAACATTGGCATGGAAGAGCAGCCTAAGTTGGCTAAATTGGGGATTACTGGGATGATGATACAGTAGGAAAAGTTGCAAAAATACTCATAGAATATCAGGACTTATTCTCGATGAAGTTTTCAGAGCTTAAGGGGATCATAGGGGACCTAGGGGTCATGAAAATCACGTTAAAACCAGATGCACACCCTGTGAAGTAGCGCCTTTATCGAATGTGTTGTACATGTCAGCCCCTTCATTCAAATTATTGGCCTTCCACTCCTTATAAGCCTTTCAAATCTGCTATCTGGGCCAAAAACCTCCATATTCTGCCTATCGTGGCCCTTTCTGCCTAAAAATACTTTGCATAAAGGCCTAAACCCGCAACTAAAATTTATATCGGGCCTAGCCCCCTTTGGTCTCAGCCCCGGCATCCATTCCTACCCATATAACCAAAGCTCAGGACCAAGGGTTAAGTCCCAAAGGCGCTTAAACGCATATATTCAGCGTGCACCCTGGACCATCGGATCAAAACATAGATTGATGGTGCGGAGCTCATCTTCCTTGTGGACCCCATCGCACCTTCCCATTTCTCAAAAACCAGCTGTTTATTCCGCACCACCCATTCAAGGCAAGCGGTATTTCCCGCGGACCTAGCGATTCCATACGCTGCGTGACGCGTGTCCCCATGTACGTCTCAAAACCGCTGCCATTTCGTGCATTATTGTTCAACCAATGGACGCGCAGCGGAATCAATCATCACCTCCCAATCTTACGCGCTTGATCCAACGATGGTTATCCTCTAGAGTTGCACGTGGTTTAACTTAAGTTAATCGTGCTCCTGGCCCACCACACATCGTCTGTTGATGCCATTTTATCCGTTGATTTCATTTTTGATCGTGTGGTCCTGGATCATTCATGCGTCCTGCTGTCCGCCCAAGTCCACTTCCATGTCATCCTCTCCGCCTGGTCTTTCGTGCATCCCTATCAGCATCCCACGTGTCGTATGCGTTCACTTCCACCGCTTATTTTTCTTGTTCACATGTCTTATTACATGGCTTGTATTACATATCGTTGCCCTATTCTTATTCTACCGTTTTACTGTATATTCCGCCACCAACCTATGTACCGCCACCCTTGTTCTCACGACACTTTGTCACACGACCACCCTCATTGTATGCCCATCCTTGCGTCTGGTGTCTGTTGATGAGTTTGGGGACTTTTGCAGGTGTTCGTTGTTGAAGAACCATTATAATTCGGGATTTGCATCACAGAGGACGAGTGCATTTCAAAGAGCCATTCAACAGGTGCTGGATAATGAAGCAGAGATCCGAGGAAATATTGTCGACAAGACTTCTATTTAATGAAACAGGGCTGGAAATTATCAAACCATTCAGAGCAATGCAAAAGGTAGTTTTTGGTAGATGAAGACATTTATTTTATGACATCAGAATATCAGTGAAAGATCGAGAAGTGCAACACCTTGCATTAAAGATCTGGGGTTTAGATTCAAAGTTAGAGGGCCGAGAGTACTATGCACAATCACAAGCTATCTCAAGGTTTTATGGTAGTAGATTTTTCCCTTTCAGCAAAGGGCAGAACATTTGTATATTTTATTATTTGTGTCCTGTTCATGAGGAGATTTTCATCCTCAACATTTATTTCCTGAGGTAGATTGTAAAGTACAGTTATTTATATTTGGTCATTCATAGTGTGGGCGCGAATGTTTTCCGCCATCTTATTCAAGTCAGATCATTAAATGTATATCACCTACCTCAAGCTCTAGAGCCTTCGGTTTCTCTTATAAAAATGAGGAAGAAAGACATTGGAAAGGGTTCCAGATTTCTATCAGCAAATTGTGCAGTGAGAAGTTCTTGTATACATCTTGTAAAACTTTAGTGAAAAGGCTCAGAGCTCGTAGGGTCTCAGTGAGGAGGAGTTATAACTATAATGAGGATTATGGTCTTTGGTATCCCACAATATGTAATCTTTTCTTATGTGTTAATATAATATCTCATTTCATGCTATTTATCTTCCTGTATCATGTTCTAGAATGCGAGTGGCTCACTGGTCTTAAGTAAGGATTCATCCTAGTTGGTGCCCATACTTGGATTAGTCAAGCGCTTTAAATAGGCCTAGTCATGATATACTGTTCCATGTTCATTTCATCCATATTTTCTGCTATATTAGTTACTTGGGGAGGGTGCTTTTAAAACGCCATTGTCATGTATGGATTCTTAGTTGGATAAGCCCATATGTGGTTTTGTTGTGTATCTGGGTATCAGCCTCATGCTAACTAGTATCTTCTTCATGTTTCTTCACTGCATCCACTTTCTGATATTTGATTTCTGTGGAATATTATTTGAAATGGCCCTCTTTGCAGTAAGCTGTCTCTTAACTGTCTGATGCTTTTGTATTGGAGTTTTGCATGCTGTTCCTGCATTATTCTTATCTTTGTATCAGCTTCTGAGAGAGTTTGGTTCCATTTAAAATAATTTCCTTGTTTTACAAGAGATAGTAAGAGAGCTTTTGGATTGATAACCCAAGCTATATTATGAGCTCCTTGCTATGTTAAGATGTCCTAGGCATTGGTATATAGCAACTCTAGGTTGTCTCTAGGAGTGAAAAAATTGTCTACAACAGAATGAATCCTAAGTATAAGCAAAAGGTTAAGGAAAAAATCGATAAAATTCTCACCGTAGGTATCATCGACCCGGTCGAACAATCAGACTAGGTAAGTCCAATGGTGGTTCAGGAGAAAAAGATGAAGGGAGAAATACAGATCTATGTGGACTTACGCAAACTGAATGATGCCTGCGTACATGATCCCTTTTGCCATGCCATTCTCAGATGAAATCCTTAACAGTGTGGGAGGGTAGGAAGCGTACTTGCTTACAGAGGGATTCTCGGGCTACCATCAAATCATAATCACACCTAAAGATCGCAGCAAAAATATGTTTCTACTGAATGGGGATCCTTTCAATATACTGTCATGCCTTTTGGGTTCAAGAACGCTCTTGCCATATTTTCATGGGTGGTGGTCGCAGTGTTCAAAGAGTTCATCCACAAGTTTTTGGAGGTGTACTTTGATGACTGGATTGTCTTCGGCTTAGTGAAGAAGCATGTCTCGAATCTGCGCATGATGTTAGATACCTATAGAAAACTCCAGATTTCCTTGAATATCAAGAAGTGCTTATTCTACATACCATTCGGAATCTTGCTTGGCCATATAGTTTGCCAACAGGGGTTGATGGTTGACCCTGCAAAAGTCACAGTTATCATAAATATGGCAGTACCTACAACTGAGAAATAGCTGTGTTCGATCCTTGGACATACAGGTTACTACAGGAAGTTTATTCAAGGATACGCGTTGATCACAACGTCGATGGAAAAGCTGCTTAAAAAGGACGTTTCATTTTTTTGGGATGACGAATGCCAGAAAATATTTGAGCTACTCATGGAGAAGATGGTCTCTGCACCTATTTTCATCTTTCCTGATTGGGCGAAGGTATTCCATGTTCACGTAGATGCATCAGGGATCGCCCTAGGAGCGGTCCTTACGGAGCCTGGAGATGGGTACATTGATCATCCTGTTGCATTCTCTAGTAGGAAACTCTCTGATGTAGAGTGAAACTACTCCACTATGGAGTGGGAGGGATTGGCCATGGTCTATGCATTATAGAAGTACCGAAACTATCTGTTAGGAGGAAATTTCAAAATGTTTACAGATCACTCGGCTTTGAAGTACATGGTGAATAAGCCTGTGTTGGGGGGGGGGGGGGAATCTTCCGATGGTTTCTACTGTTTCAGGAATATGAATTTGAGATCATTGTCAAGCCCAGGAAGTTGAATGCCGGGCCAAATCACTTAACCCAAATTGAGAATGGCGAGGAACTGACCAACTTGGAAGAAGGATTGCCTAACGTGCAACTGTTTACTATTAAGATAGTTGATGCACACTTCACCGACATCATTCAGTTCCTGACTACATACATGGCGCCTGTAGAGTATTCAGTACAACAAAATAAAGAGATGATAACCCGCGCTGTAGATTTTACCATCATCGCAGGTCATCTATATAAGATGGGAGCTGATGAAGTGTTGCGAAGGTACATTTTGGAGCATGAGTGGCATGCTATCTTGGCAGAAGCCTAGAACGAGGTAGCAGGAGGTCACTACACAGGAAAAGCGATGATGCAAAAGATCTTGAGAGCCAGATTATGGTGGCCTACCCTGCATAGTGACTCTCACGACTATTGTAAGGCCTGCGATACATGCCAACAAACAGGAAGGCCATCACGTAGAGATGAAATTCCCCTTCAACCGCAAATGGGCCTACAAGAATTTGACAAATGGGCCATCGATTTTGTAGGAATTATCAACCCACCTAGAAAGAAGACAAGTGCACATTACATTATAATTGCCACTGATTATGTAACCAGGTGGGCTGAAGCACAAGCGGTGAAGGATTTCACTATAGATACTGCTGCACACTTCATCTTTGAGCAGATTCTGACCAGATTTGGATATCCGAAGATCTTGATGAGCAATAGAGGTACGCATTTTGTTAATGAAACAATATAGGCCTTGACAGAAGAATTTTGGATCCATCATGTGAAAAACACTCTGTATAATCCCCAAGAAAACAGAGCGGCCGAAGCTTTTAATAAAGTATTGGAGCACGCACTGACTAAGGTATGTAACACCAATCACAATGACTAGGACGTGTGCATCCCGTCTGTTCTTTGGGCCTACCGAACCACTTGTAAAAATATAACAGGGAAAACACCGTTTAGGATGGTCTATGGCAAGGAGGCCCTTATGCCCATGGAATACATTGTTCCTAACCTGCGCATCATAGCCTTTACGAATATGGCAGAGCATGATATCATAGAGGAGTGGTTAACGTAGCTTGTGGCTTTGGAGGAAAATCGTTTCATTGCTCATTTCCATCAATAGGTTCAAAAGGCTCGGGATAAGGCATGGCATGATCGACATATTTGACAAAAGACCTTTGCAGAGGGAAAATTAGTCCTACTGTATGATAGCAAGTTTGCGAAACACCCGAGGAAGTTTCGACAACACTGGCTAGGGCCCTATGCAGTTAAAGAAATCATGGATGGTGGAGTTGCTCGGTTAGCCACCCTGTGTGGCGATATGTTACTCAGCTATGTCAATGGAAGCTGGCTCACACCGTATCGGATCAAATGACTATATGGCCAGAGTAGCCATATGAAGTGGGGTATGCCCACCAAGGAAGGTAAGAACGAAAGGTACCATGATACGCACAAGGAGCAACTGTAGGTTTGGAAGCTCAGAGGGGTGTGCCGAAGGTGCAGGAGCATGTTTAGAGTGCAGAAGGCGTGCTGGAGGTGTAGACGTGCGCTAGGAGCACAAGGGGTGCGCTGGGAGCATAGGGGTGCGCTGGGCATGCAGAAGGTGCGAAAACTAGTCATTGGAACAATAAAATCAGGTAAAAAGAAAAAGTTACCGTTGAAAGGAGTGGGCGGCTGGCATTTAATGAGGTGATTTTCGAATATTTTTTACCATTTACTTGATGGTAAGTTCCAAGTAAGGTTTACCCAACCGTTGATCGATCAAAAAGGCTATAAAAGGATAAGGACAGATCGGGCAAGGGTTCTGTATCACTTGAATAGTTTGTACTTGGCGTGTTTATTCTTGACAAGTTTGTGCTGTAAGAGTTTCTGTGCCTATTGCTTCCCTTTCATGTCTGAGCATCCTACACCCTCTGACAGTAGCAACTTGGAGTTCATTTTCCTCGCTAGAATGATGACCACTAATCCTACTGAAGCCTTAGAACCAGTGGCGTCGACGAAACAAGAGTCCGAGGAAGTACTGGAAGTCGAACCAGAAGCTGAGGAAGTTATATCTAAGCCAAGACAAGCAAAGAAGAAGGGGAAAGAAAAAGTACAGGGGTTGGGGAAACCCGCGAAATGGTTTGGGGTGAAGCCCCGTACTTCCCCACGAAATGTAAAGTCCCTACGAACAGTGCCCCAAGCACGTTTGTCCAAACCAGCAAAGCAACCTCTACCTGTTCAAGAAGAAGCCCAGGTGGCCAAACCTATCAATTGGCTACTGCCCTTTATTCGGCCCCACAGGCCCTACACATGCACATCGAAGAGTCTCAATGGCCAGCACACGTACTTGCAGATATTGCTGACCCTGGGGGAGGTCCCCGTCATTGGAAAACTCTTTGGAAGGCTCCATGAGGTGAAATTTGATGATCATGACTTGGCCAATTTGGAAACATTCCGTGAGTTGGCACCCAAATTATATCTTGACAGAATATAGGAAGACGATGGGATAAAGGTTGTCCCCATGCGCTGGGTACGTGGATTGGAAGGGTTTGGGCTCTTAAACCTACTAAGGATGCTGCACTTCAGCCACTACAATATCATGGACTGTCTGGTATGTCAGTTTATACCTTTGTCGATCCTGATCTGCTCCTTTTCCATGAATGACAATATTTCCAACAATCTCCGCCTTTGGCATTGATGGCAACACATCCTCCCCCTTTCATTATGATAAATGTCTTCCTTCCTCTGATTATATGACCTCCCCCTTTGACATCAATGGCAAGGGGGTTACAAATTTTTTAGTTTAGTTTCCATCATGTCATTATTGCTTCCCAATGTACAATGAACATTACTACGTTATAAGTTATGTATAATCATTGTTCATTTTTTCATTCCGTTATTGAATGAATGCCACTTTATATGGCTTGTTGAGGTTTCTCTAGTTTGGGTGAGTGTTGCTTGAAGATGAATACTGCTTAAATAATGATTGATGCTCCATATGGTATATAAGTATTATTGGGAAAACACTCTGTAAATCATTTCAATTTCATGTATATGCACAATAAATAGATACTATCCAAGTGCCTTGCACTTGAATAATGTTGAATATGATAATAAAAAAGCTCCATAGACAAAACTATACAACAATAATGAAGATGCTCCATGTGATATATAAAATTTGCTCCAAATACACTTCAGTCTATGTTAACATTGCAAGAGCACATAAGAAAGGACAAGATCATGTGCATGCTTGTAGCTACTAGCAAGAATATCCATGAAGAGAGTTGCTAGCTGAGACATTAATATCATCGGTTCAATACCAAAATCCATCAGATCAAGATTAGCAACGCATAAATGAACAACCAGGAAAAAATGATTTTTTGGTGAGACATATAAAAATCTCAAGCACACAATTATTTCCCCTACAAAATATAGTATTTAAAAAAAAATGGTTGTCTAACATCAAGAAAAGTTTCTTCTATATTCACATATCAATTTAGTCGAGGGCATGTTTACACGTTTTCTAGCATTGCATGCATGTAATCCTTTGAATCAAAATGTACCCATTGGTGCTTTGACTGTTGGAGCCTTTCCAAAATTCATGTTTGGAGAGGAGCCTTGCAACAATTTAATTTTGATTATCATGTACATTTCTTCCATCCATGAAGACACGAACAATGTTGACTACAATCCAGATGCATATGATCATTTAGAGTACCAACATATAAAGACACTTGCATTTATGAAAACAATGGTTTGTTTTCTTCTCTCTCATGCCAACTATTGGAATTGTTATTGCATTTCATGGAAATTATGGGATTGATCCATTGAATATGGTTAAAGAGTCTCAAATCCAATGCAAAATATCTGGTGTATCACAGACAAATAACTTCATGGATTACAAGCCCATTTCATTGTGAAATATAGTATACAAGTCGATTTCCAAGAGAATTTCTTCACATATTAAATTTGAACTCTTGAAATATAGTTCACCAAAACAATTTTGTTTCCTAGAGCACCGACAAATAAAAGATGTTGTTGCAATCACGCAAGAATGCCTTGTTGATTGTAACACCCCTTGAGGAATCTTCTATGGTGGGGATGAGGGATCCCACTGAAGTCAAGTATTGTAGGGAGCTCCATACACAAAGAATGAAGCCTAAAGTTATTCATATCACTTTTGAACACACAACCTTTCACCACATCCCAACAAGCGTTACAACGATCCCCTTGAATCCATTTGGAACGAAATTATAACGTAACATCACTGCAAACGAGTATTAAAGGGCATCAGGTAGGGTGGCACAAACCTTAGGCACAGTGAAAAATTGGCACGATGAGGATGAATCATTATTCTTACACTTGTAACCTATGTTGGCCCCATAATATTCTTTGCATCCACTGCATTTGTAGGATGTAAGCCCCTCCATCTGCAAAAACTCATGGGAATGGCCGATAGTGTTAAAAAATATTGTCTGTGCTCCCTCCCCTTGTTCAATATCATCTCCGACTATTGGATTTTGATTCGACTCCGCCATGAAGGAGGCATAGGCACAATAAAGGTGGACCAAATATCTGTCAAGGAAACTTCATAAGAAAATGAGGGTGAATTCGCTAGGCCATAATTAACCCTGTATTGTTATTATGTACAGGAGGTGGGAGAGGCATGACAAATGAGAGAAGGGTGATATGTAGAAGGTGAATGGACGATGATAACACAATGGCGTAGGGCGGTGCCAAATCATACAACCTTGATTGCAGATGCTGAACTTTTTGATAATACGCTTAAACAACAGGGTCAATCTTTAGAAAAATTAAATCAAGGAATGATTTTGGCACCCCTTGTAGGAATGATTTTAAACCTCATAGAAAAAACTGTATCATCATGTCATGGTGTAAAAAATGGATGCAAACATTCGCAAATATGGATTTCTCACCACAAGTTGAATATAATTTACAGTGTTTAATGGAATATAACTGGGTTGGTGTTTTTAAAGGCGATCCTTCTCTGGCGAGGTTAGTTGAACTAAAGTGTTTTGTAGAAAATGTCAAATAGAAATCAAAAGAAGATAGACAAATACCAAATTCAAATAGAGAGGACAAAGACAATCGATGCATCTGCTATGCCTGTGAAATTGACACACTATTTATTCCATATAATAACGTTGTCATCATTAAATTTATCATAAATGCACCAATAACACAGAATGTGATACCAACTGATATTCGATGCCACAATTCTGACACCACTGCACCACACCATTTTCAAATACTATTCTGATCTGAATGCTCCCATTGCGCCACTGCACTGCACTGATTTCTGATACCATTCCTAATTTTAGCGCTCCCACTGCACCATGCTTTTTATTAATCCATCCATTGCATAATAATTTTCCATAAACTCAAATGCATGTATTAAATGTAGCATTTCACACAGTGTTTTGTATCAAAACATTCCAAATTAGCGTTACGTTTTGTTTATCCCAGATTCTACGATAAATAACACAATTTCATTAATGCATTCTATGAGGCATTTTATTTTTCATGGAGGGATTATAAATCTTGATATTTGCGCCCTTGTCTATTGGCCCTCTATTTCTTTTCTAGTAGCTATCATACGTTACTTGCAATATCTCTTCTCCCAGCAATCTGGCACATCCACATTCTGCGAGCAATCTGGAACACTCTATCATCAAACTAACCATCGACATGGCATATTCAACTACAAACTCATCCAGGGTCGAAGAAATTCCACATGTTTTGAGAATTGCATTCTCATCTATAAGCACTCTTTTGATGCCTCCACTAGCATTTTTATACATGGTAAAAATGGAGTCCATTTCAACACACCAGGAATCTGGAGTTGTAAACTCAAATTTTCATGTTTATTCCATATCACTTGCAATGCATCTCTAACTCGCTCTTCATCTACTTTAATACATATATTTTATCTCAATCATTAGAGTCAAGATTATTATTAGGAGTACTTTTGGAGCACCAATGGCGAAAAATCGCAAAGTGCAGATAGTTTGCAGACATGAGTTCTGTGAAATTAATCCTCCTCCTTGATGAAGATGACGATGGTGGAAACTCCTTTAAAAATATTTCGTTTTCTTCTTCTGAAATTTCATTTGGAAGCATATTTTCCTTTTCACTAGAGACTTTATCATTGGTAGCAACAACCAATGATTCCAACCAGGCTTACCTTAACAAAAAACAATGTAATTTCATATTCTTAACCTCAAAACACCCAATGGAAATATTTTGTATGCTCAAGTATTTTTCTACATTTATTTCATAGTTTTCATTTTCATGCATCATATCGTTTGAATGTAGCACACTAATCTATAGCATCACCCTGGTCATTATTCACGGGGACCTCAGATTTGACAATGGGAGTAGGTAATATATTTGCTTGTTTTACATATTCTAGCTGCTTTCATGTATTTTCTCTTTCCAACTCCTTTCTCCACTTCAGAAACTTGAATGAATAATATCCCCCTTGTTCCAAATCTGTCGCATCAACATTACTCATCTTTACTTCTTTCCACTTCTATAGAGTTCTTAGTCACAAGTCATATAAGATAGATGGTGAAATTTTATTTATTTATTCTTCTCAACAAGATCTTGCATTCTTGCAAATACCTCTCATTGTCTAGAAGGTAACATTATTAGTAGATATTTCACTTCCATTTCAAGCTGAATTTATTCTCCATCTTCATTGCAAGGGTCTTAATAATGAATTCAATTTTCTTTGGTTGATTTGGCCCTCCTTAGATTTTCACTTACTTGTTTTTGTTGTCTCCAATGAGTATTAATGGTATCTCTCTCCCCTTAAGATGGTGTTGCTCAACCATTTAATGATTCATATTTTTTTTTGAACAACTCCCCTGAAACCATTATGACTTCATTAAGTCATTAAAGTAAAATATTGCTCCTTTTTCTTCTTCTTCCACACTTTAATATATTTCCTTTTGTTATGCACATTTTATTTTAACTTAATGTTTGGTCTACTTGCAGTAGTTTCCATATTCTGTCTAGAGTTCTTTAGGGTGCAGAACAAATTTTAGTCTTTAGCTATGTCGCCTGGATTATTACGTTTATAACACCTTGTGTCGCTCGGAAAATGTTTGTATTTTATATTTTTTGTTTCAACATGTTTGCAATCAGAAAACTTATGTCCAAATTCATAGCAAAAGAAACAATATCCATAGAAGAAATTTATGTACCTGATGACATATGATTTTCTAGTAGTTAGAGGTCTCCTTCGATTGCTTACTTGAGGTAGCTTCTTTTTCTGCTGCATTTCTTGTCGATAATATTTGGTTTGATTTCTACAAAAATGTGTTGTTGTATGGACAAGTTTATGGAAATGGAGGCACACGAAACTTATCTTTTCAATTCTTGCAGGCTTCATATCCTCTTAGGAGCAGATTTCAATTTATTAATTCCATTTTTTCATCTTGATTATGTTCCTTGCCTTTGTTTGTCTCCTTGTTATCCACATTGCTTTTCCCATCTTCTACATTTGTTTTTAACATTGTGGTGTCCTCTTAAATACATGATTTTTCTGAGTTTTTCATGGAAATATTCTGTTCTTCTAACCTTATATATAATATGTTCTTTTCAACTAGCTCACTTTTAGTTGAAACAATCCTAGCCACTAATCTCTCGCACTGTACCTCTTTCTCCTTTAGCCGATTATTCATCATAACCTCTATTCTCCTTGCTTCTTCAAGTTATGTCCTTAGGCTAATGATTTCCTTCTTGTATTCATGTTCTCTTTCATCACATATCTGCAATAATTTATTTAAATATTTTTTTTCATTCTTTAATCTTCTTATTTCAGTCAAAACAAGGTCAATTTTGGCTTGTTCTTCAACAGTGATTTCTTCATGGAAATCATGTCCATTTATACTAGCAGGTACCTCATTTTTATTAAACCTTTTCCTTTTAAAAGGGGTTTTTCTTCTTCTTTTTTATCTTCTCCTTCTTAACAATGCAACCACTAATGTCTCCATGCACGAGATGCAATCTATTCCAGATTTCCTTGGAAAAATTTAAATCCATTACTGTATCAAGATCCTTGTTATGAAGACTGTTATACATTATGCATTTTTCATTGGCATTCCACTGTTTTTCTTGCAAAGAGGGAGAGTATTTGCAGTAACCATCACATACAAGTTTCCATACCTTAGGTCCATAATCTTGAATATGTTTTAACCTTATCTCTCCATTCATGAAATATTTTTGAAATCAACACAGGTACACTTTGATAGTCCATGACTCAACTAGATATCCTTTAAGCTATTAGGCTTACACCAAAGGAATTGGCTAAGATACCAATTGATGAACCCTTAACTGAACTAAGAGGAGGGGGGGTGGGGGGGTGAATCAATTCAGTCCATTCATGGGTATTAAAACTATTTTCATTTAATTCATCAACTTAAAAACATTACATGAGCATATTAACAAATAATGATCAACAAAATGAATGTGTGAACAACAAGTAATAAGAAGACCAATACATCACATCAACACATAATAACAATGCATATGGACACCAGATAAAAGTGGAAACCCATAAGGGAGAAAACCATGATTTTATTATTTTTGTGATGCAAAGGAAAGCTCCTGCTCATTATTGCATTTGATTTTATGTAGGCTCCAACCTACAAGAGGCTGCTACCTCAAATTTATGAAAGCTACAACATGCAAGGAAGCTCCAACTCCCATGCGTTTTCTACAAGCTACAACCCACTTGAGGCTCCTACCTCAACCAACTCCAACTGAACATTTTATCAAGACAAAAATTGAAAGGAGACCACAATCCCCTCACACAACATGAAAACAATATGTTGATTTACCTGGTTATCAAATCTGCATATCTCCATCTTTACTTTTGCATCTTCTCCCTTCAAATCTGCTTCACATCAGCTCCATATGTGCATAATATCTCAATCATCTCTCTCACATTATCCAGCTCTCTCTTCAACCTTTATGCACTCCAAAATGATTTTTTTTATAAAGATCATTTGATGGTTGTTTGTATTCTTCATAATAATAGGAAGAGAACAAGCTTGAATCTTTTCCTTCCACTAATCATTTCCACACACTTCATATCTTGAATATTATTCCACAAAATACATAAATAATCCAATATTAATTTCAGTCACATGTAATTATTGAATGGATCAACTTAATGCTAAAATCAAATAAAAATGTATATTGTTAATGTATCACAACAATTCAGCTTAATGCATCTTTGTATTTTCCTTGGAGTCTTGCCTTTGCCTTGGAGACTTGCCTTTGCATCACAAAAATTTAACTCGATAAATTTTTTTACATTATGTTTTATCCCAAAAAGGAGAATGTAGTAATACTTAAACACAATATAAGCACTGCAGCAAGATAAAAAATAAATCTTAAGAATACATAAGAATTTATAGAGAAGTTGAGCCATTTTATTATATTGGAGAAGATTCAATTACACAATGTACAAAATGTGAGGAGATCTAGCCAAACAGATGGCTTAGAATCACCCATAAAACATGCCACAATAGGCACTACGTAACTGGAGAGCCACTGAAGCAAATACTGCGCTGTCCCTTCAGCAGAATATGAAAATATGGCTGTAGGCTGAAAAGGAAAATGCAGATCTACTCGAATATAGAGCTCATATTATTCCAAGATTCAATATCTGGCCAATGTGATGGATTCCCAAGATAACCCAGAAATGATTTTCCAGATCTACAACATTGGAAAATCACCTCCCTAGGATTTGATCCTTGATCTGCTAGGAAATATACATTTGAAGCTAGATCTGTCAAATAGATGGCTGAAATATTTTTCAAGATTAGATCTAGCTTGAAGGACTGATCCCTTCTTCATATCTACAAGATAGAAGCTCTAGATCTAGCTTCTCAATCCTCCAATGATGATTACAGCTGCTGCAACAAAACTACCACTAAAAACTGCGCTGTGAGGGAAAGAGAGGCCTCCTTCCTGCTGAGAAATTCTACAATAAAATCTAGGCTAATGGTAAGACTGATGGCAATGTGAGGGGATGATCCCTCATAGGATTACTAGCTGAAATGCTAGCAACTTCCTTCCTCCTTTTGGATATGCAAAATGGACAACGTAATTCTTGAAGGAAATACTGCTGCTAGGAGGTCAATAAATTTTGGCCTAATGCCAGATCTGAAATAAAGCATTGGGAAGCTGATATATAATTCCAAGGTGATAGGAATAAACCCTCAACAGTTCTCCAGCTGAAGTACTTAAGACAATTTCCACCTTCCAAATTGATCTTTAGAAATATGCAATTTTCGAGTATGATTGTTCTGCAGAAAGTAGGAAAAGAGATGTGGTACCAATGTCTGATGTAGAATGAAGTACAATACTCTTTCTAGAGCTACTCTAAGAAAGAGGTGGGATTCTCGACTAGGAAAACTCTGTGTTAAACAACACTTGCAATCTATACTAAACAACCTGAGAAAGCAATGGAATGTCACATGACAATTCCAGATCTGAAAAGATATTTGCATCAAGAATAACCAGCATGCCCCCATCCTTGCCTTCATCTTCTTTATATAATATTTGAGACTTCCCAAGCCTTGGCCCTCATTTAGACTGCACTGTGCATGTGGACAAGATTATCCAAGTTTGACTGCGATGTTTGACCAAATCAACCATCTTGTCTAGGTGCAATGTACACCCTATCCATCATGTGTGCTTTGATTGCACAAAATCCTCCATCACTTTATCATGAATGTCCCATGATCTTCTGTTTGACATCTTCAAGATCTTAGTTGACTGAATCAACCTCCATGATCTATCTCAATTAATGAGACATCATCTCTAATCCCATTCACATTAGTATTTTCTCAATTACCTCATCATGCATATCTAGGCTTAAGTAGTCCACATTCACACACAAAAAGTGGATATTTATTCATATTGAGGATTGTGGGTCCCTCCAACCTTTTATTTACTTAATTCAATAAGAAAATTAAGAAATCTAATATTCCAAATATCAGGTGAAAATTTGGGAATATTATAGTTTTCCCTGGCAAAATGTTTCTTGTCCTCAAGCAACTCAAAAGGTAGATGGAAGCCATCTATTCCCCACCAAATGGCATCCACATAAGGAAGTCTTCCTCCATTTGCTGCAATGTGTTATGTATGTTTGGTTCCAAAGTTGTCTCTCAAAAACATATAGAATGACCTCTAACTGTATGGTTAGATGTCCTCCTTCCATCATGAAGTACCAAGTGACAACCATATGAGTTCAAAATTCATCATTAATACATTAGTTACATAAAATAAAATAGCTCTTTCCACAAAGGAAAAGCTCCATCTCACAATACATCTCTTCATCCTGTGTTTTATGAATTTTATTGAGCATTGATATGCTCTCTTCCTTAGCCCTGTTAGCCTTGTTGGAACCAAGCATCATTTCAAAATTATGCAAAAGAAGAAGGGAAGGAGTTATATGGGTAATCAAATATGTCAAACCATATTATCCTAATAGAAACCACCGGCGTAAGGCCCTTTGCTGTCATCCTCCATCTCCTCTATGTAAGATGGACAAGCCAAACTCCCCCAAAAGCAACCAAAGCAACAAGAGATCTTGCTGATTTCTCTCCTCCTCATGTGCATCATGAAGAAAAAACATACTAATGGAAAAATGGAATGTCACATCATCCCAATACAAAGAAACATCATCAATGCACATCATGAGAGCATCATGCCAAGCTTTACCCAATACAAAACACATAGACATAGGAGATGTCATGTGGTGGCAAATATCTCTCAAGTGAAACAAAAATGAACATGCCTTCTTTTGTTGCATTCTATCATTGATACACAAGGCATGAATCAGAAAAATATGAGCTATTGGGTGGTAACCATACTCACCCAAGAGAATCTTTCGCAACCATGCATCCTTCTTTATTTCATAGGTGTTCCACAAGATATGGATCAAAGAAATAGGAGCCTTTGGGTAGTGACAAGAATATCCCAAGGGAAACCAACATAACCAAGCTTGCTAGCCCATATCATGAATCTAAAAGTGGTCATGCAATCCCTTGCTTATCATCCTCACCCACTCACCCCAATATGGAAGATGAGTGATGTGCTACATAATCATGGTATCCTCCCTTTGTAGAATACGATCTTCCCCAAACTGAGGAAGAACTTTTCACTTCATGAAATGTTGAAGTGCACCTCCAATGAGATCTCTAAATGAGACCTTCTTCTCAGCCATGGCCTTCCCAAACCAATGAGGTTCTGGATCTGATGTAGGTAGAAGTCTCTCTTTGAGTTGTGAGATGCTCATTGAGAAAGTGTCATCAAGAAAGGATAAAAGGTTTCTGATATCTAGATGTCTACCATTCATCATCTTGTCCTCCATTTATTCATGAGTGAAGCTACCTTCAGAATGCTCCAAGAATGATGGGGCCTCATCATTATCACATCTACTAAGTGGCAGCATTGTAGATCTACATGATAATATATGTGTTGTCTTAAAGCAAGGCACAACATTGATCTCATAACCAGTTATTGTACACAGGATTATGCTCATCCCATTTTCTGAAACTCTACACTTCAACTCAAAGGGTTGAATGTAGGTCAATAATGATGAACAAGGATAGTTCTTAGCCTCCTCCTTGATTTGATCAAGGGTCCTTTGCGCTGTGATATGTCGCTTCTTCAAATCAGCATTATGTTCTAACCCTTGACTATGCATTGGCCCTAATGGCATGTCCTCATAAGTTTCAAAAATATATATTGAACCAGTATGTGATGAAATTTCATGCATACCTTGGATCAACTGATGTGTGGGAACTTCTTGCCAGAAAATAAGAGTTCCTCCAACCAGGACAATAGTGTCTCCAATTGCTGGTAAGAGTGATGGCTGCTTTTCTCCAAGTGTACCAGCGCTGGAATCTTCCTCCTCCTCCTCATGCATCTCCTGAATCATGCATGGGACTCTATATGTCAAGAGATTAAGACTATCTTGAAAATATGCAAGTGTCTCTTCTTCGGATGCAAGTACTTCTGCAGCTGGCGGTGAATGTAGTGACTCCTTTTCGAGAGTGACAAGATTGACATCCTCCTTTGTTTCCTTGGGGAATGTCACTTTGTGACACATCTCTGGTTTTCTCACATCAAATTCCTTCCTCAACTTGTGAAAGGAATCTAAATATTTATTCACCCTTGCATGCTCCATGTGACGAAACCACCAATCATTGGCTTCATCTAAAAGATGAAGTGCTGCAATCTGAACAACCTCTCCTTCAGCTACAAGATGTAGCCTAAAAAATGCATCTAACTCTCTCCTCCAAGCCTTAACGGTGCTTGAGGAAGATCCATCAAATGTAGGCAAATGGAATCTATTATGCATCTTTCTTCTATTGCTTCTATAGGATCCTATTTCTTCTTTGATTTTGAAGATTTGTTGGAGAGTTAGCGTCTCCTTGAATTCTCTAGACTATTCTTTGTACTCTTCAAGATATAGACAGAGAGTCTCATGAGTCTCAGGTGTTCTTCTTTCTTCATTTCTACACCTCTCACCTTCTCCAAAGAAAGTGGGCATAGTGGATCTATGAGGATATCTATCATTCTTCGGTTTTCTGCTTTGCTGATAGGAAGTTCTTGGACCTTCCTCATCACGTCTTCTTCTTGGATCTTCTTTCTCTCCTTCCTTCTTCATTAGATTGACCTCCTTGGAGAGATCTTGCATGGATATAAAGAAAGGAGTGGTAGAATTATCACCCTCCATGATAGATATCATCTATCTGCTTCTTTTTTTGATGTAAAAGATGAAGTTTCCACAAGTTGAGCCAAAGATCATGCTCTGATACCACTGTAGTATCCCAAAAGGGAGAATGCAGTAATACTTGAACACAATATAAGCACTGTAGCAAGATAAACAATAAATCTTAAGAAAACATCAGAATTTATAGAGAAGCTGAGCCATTTTATTATATTGGATAATATTCAGTTACAAAATGTACAAAATGTGAGGAGATCTAGCCAAAGAGACGGCCTAGAATCACCCAGAAAACATGCCACAATAGGCAATGCATAACTGGAGAGCCACTGAAGTAAATACTGCGTTGTCCCTTCAGTAGAATATGAACATATGGCTGTAGGATAAAAAGGAAAATACATATCTACTCAAATCTGGAGCTTAGATGACGCCAATATTCAAGATCTGGCCAATGTGATAGATTCCCAAGATAACCTAGAAAGGATTTTCTAGATCTACAACTTTGGAAAATCACCTCCCTAGGATTTGATCCTTGACCTGTTGGGAAATACAGATCTGAAGCTATATCTGTCAAATATATGGCTGAAATATGTTGCAAGATCATATCTAGCTTGAAGGTCCGATCCCTTCTTCAGATCTACAAGCTAGAAGCTCTAGATCTAGCTTCTCAATCCTCCAATGTTGATTACAACTGTTGCAACAAACCTGCCAATAAAAATTGCACTGTGAGGGAAAGAGAGGCCTTCTGCCTGCTGAAAAATGCTGCAATAAAATCCAGGCTGATGGTAAGACTGATGGCAATGTGAGGGGATGATCCCTCACGGGATTACTAGCTGAAATGCTAGTAACTTCATTCCTCCTTCTGGATCTGCAAAATGGACAACGTAATTCCTGGAGGAAATACTACTGCTAGGAGGTCAATAAATTTTGGCCTGATGCCAGATATGAAATGAAGCACTGGGAAGCTGATCTATAAGCCCAAGGTGATAGGAATAAACCCTCACCAGTTCTCCAGTTGAATTACTGAAGACAACTTCCACCTTCCAAACCGATCTTCAGAAATCTGCAATTTCTGAATATGATTGTTCTGCAGAAAGTAGGAAAAGAGATGTGGTACCAATTCCTGGTGTAGAATGAAGTACAATACTCTTTCTAGAGCTACTATAAGAAATATGTGGGATTCTTGACCAAGAACACCCTGTTTTAAACAACACTTGCAATCTCTGCTAAACAACCCGAGAAAGCAATGGAATGTCACATGACAATTCGAGATCTGAAAAGATCTTTACATCCAGAATAACCAGCATGCTCCCATCCTTGCCTTCATCTTCTTTATATAATGTATAAGCCTTTGCAAGCCTTGGCCCTCATCTAGATTGTGCTATGCATGTGGACAAGATCCTCCAAGTTTGATTGCACTGCTTGACCAAATCAACCATCATGTCTAGGTGCAATATTGTACACCCTCTCCATCATGTGTGCTTTGATTTCACAACATCCTCCATCACTTTATCATGAATGTCCCATGATATTATTTTTGACATCTTCAAGATCTTAGTTGACTAAATCAACCTCCATGATCTATCTCAATTAATGAGACATCATCTCCAATCCCATTCACATTAGTATTTTCTCAACTACCTCATCATGTAGATCTAGGCTTAATTAGTCCACATTCACACACAAAAAGTGGATATTTATTCATATTGAGGATTTTGGGTCCCTCCACCCTTTTATTTACTTAATTCATTAAGAAAATTAAGAACTCTAATATTCCAAATATCAGGTGAGTATTTGGGAATATTACAGTCCTCCCCGGCAAAATGTTGCTTGTCCTCAAGAAACTCAAAAGGTATATGCAAGCCATCTATTCCCCTCCAAATGGCATCCACATAAGGAATGCTTCCTCCATTTGCTGCAATTTGTTATGTATGTTTGGTTCCAAAGTTGTCTCTCAAAAACATATAGAATGACCTCTAACTGTATGGTTATATGTCCTCCTTCCATCATGAAGTACCAATTGACAACCATATGAGTTCCAACTTCATCATTAATACATGAGTTACATAAAATGAAGTATCTCTTTCCACAAAGGAAAAGCTCCATCTCACAATACATCTCTTCATCCCATGTTTTATGAGTTTGATTGAGCATTGATATGCTATCTTCCTTAGCCTTGTTGGCCTTGTTGGATCCAAGCAACATTCCAAAATTATGAAAAATAAGAAGGGAAGGAGTCATATGGGTATAAAAAGATGTCAAACCATATTCTCCTAATAGCAACCACCAGAGTAAGGCCCTTTGCTGCCATCCTCCATCTCCTCTATGTAAGATGGACAAGCCAAACTCCCCCAAAAGAAACCAAAGCAACAAGAGATCTTGCTACTTTCTCTCCTCCTCATGTTCATTATGAAGCAAAAAAATAATAATGGACATATGGAATGTCACATCGGCCCAATACAAAGAAACATCATCAATGCATATCATGAGAGCATCATGCCAAGCTTTACCCAATACAAAACACATAGACATAGGAGATGTCATGTGGTGGCCAATCTCTCTCAAGTGAAACAAAAATGAACATGCCTTATTTTGTTGCATTCTATCATTGATACACAAGGCATGAATTAGAAAAATATGAGCTATTGGGTGGTAACCATACTCACCCAAGAGCAGCCAGCGCAACCATGCATCCTTCTTTATTTCATAGGTGTTCCTCAAGACATGGATCAAAGAAATAGGAGCCTTTGGGTAGTGACAAGAATCTCCCAAGGGAAACCAACATAACCAAGATTTCTGGCCCATATCATGAATCTACAAGTGGTCATGCAACCCCTTGCTTATCATCCTCACCCACTCAACCCAATATGGAAGATGAGTGATGTGCTACAGAATCATGGTATCCTCCCTTTGTAGAATACCATCTTCCCCAAACTGATGAAGAAATTTTCACTTCATGAAATGTTGAAGTGCACCTCCAATGAGATCTCTTAATGAGAACTTCTTCTCATCCATGGTATTCCCAAACCAATGAGGTTCTGGATCTGCTGTAGGTGTAAGTCCCTCTTTGAGCTATGATATGCTCATTGAGAAAGTGTCATCAAGAAAGGAGAAAAGTTTTCTCATATCTAGATGTCTACCATTCATCATCTTGTTCTCCATTACTTCATGAGTGAAGCTACCTTCAGAATTCTCCAAGAATGATTGGGCCTCATCATTATCACAGCTACGACATAGGAGATGTCATGTGGTGGCCAATCTCTCTCAAGTGAAACAAAAATGAACATGCCTTATTTTTTTGCATTCTATCATTGATACACAAGGCATGAATCAGAAAAATATGAGCTATTGGGTGGTAACCATACTCACCCAAGAGCAGCCAGCGCAACCATGCATCCTTCTTTATTTCATAGGTGTTCCTCAAGACATGGATCAAAGGAATAGGAGCCTTTGGGTAGTGACAAGAATCTCCCATGGGAAACCAACGTAACCAATCTTGCTGGCCCATATCATGAATCTGCAAGTGGTCATGCAACCCCTTGCTTATCATCCTCACCCACTCACCCCAATATGGAAGATGAGTGATGTGCTGCATAATCATGGTATCCTCCCTTTGTAGAATACCATCTTCCCCAAACTGATGAAGAACTTTGCACTGCATGAAATGCTGAAATGCACCTCCAATGAGATCTCTTAATGAGACCTTCTTCTCATCCATGGCCTTCCCAAACCAATGAGGTTCTGGATCTGCTATAGGCATAAGTCTCTCTTTGAGATGTGAGATGCTCATTGAGAAGGTGTCATCAAGAAAGGAGAAAAAGTTTCTCATATCTATATGTCTACCATTCATCATCATGTCCTCCATTGCTACATGAGTGAAGCTACCTTCAGAATGCTCCAAGAATGATGGGGCCTCATAATTATCAGAGCTACTAAGTGACAACATTGTAGATCTGCATGATAATATATGTGTTGTCTCAAAGCAAGGCACAACACTGATCTCATAACCAGTTATTGTACATAGGATTATGCTCATCCCATTTTTTGAAAATCTACACTTCAACACAAACGGTTGAATGTAGCTCAACAATGATGAACTAGGATAGTTCTTAACCTCTTACTTGATTCGATCAAGGGTCCTCTATGCTATGATATGTTGCTGCTTCAAATCAGCATTATGTTCTAACCCTTGGTTATGCATTGGCCCTGATGGCATGTCCTCATAAGTTTCAATAATATCTATTGAAACAATATGTGATGAAAGTTAATGCATACCTTGGATCAAATCATGTGTGGGAACCTCTTGCCATAACATAAGAGTTCCTCCAACCGGGACAATAGTGTCTCCAACTGCTGGTAAGAGTGATGGCTGCTTTTCTCCAATTATACTAGTTCTGGAATCTTCCTCCTCCTCCTCATGCATCTCCTGAATCATGCATGGGACTCTATATGTCAAGTGATCAAGATTATATTGCAAAGATGCAAGTGTCTCTTCTCCATATGCAAGAACTTCTGTAATTGGCGGTGAATGTAGTGACTCCTTGTCCAAAGGGACAAGATTGACATCCTCCTTTGTTTCCTTGGGGAATGTCACTTTGTGACACATCTTTGGTTTTCTCACATCAAATTCCTTCCTCAAATTGTGAAAGAAATCTAAACATTTAGTTACCTTTGGATGCTCCATGTGACCAAACCACCAATCATTGGCTTCATCTAAAAGATGAAGTGATGCAATTTGAACAACCTCTCCTTCAGCTACAAGATGTAGCCTGAAAAATGCATCTAACTCTCTCCTCCAAGCCTTAACATTGCTTGAGGAAGATCCATCAAATGTAGGAAAATGGAATCTATTATGCCTCTTTCTTCTATTGCTGCTATATGATCCTCTTTCTTCTTTGATTTTGAAGAATTGTTGGAGAGTTAGCTTCTCCTTGAATGCTCTAGACTGTGCTTTGTACTCTTCAAGATATAGAATGAGAGTCTCATGAGTCTCAGGTGTTCTTATTTCTTCATTTCTACACCTCTCACCTTCTCCAAAGAAAGTGGGCATAGTGGATCTATGAGGATATCTATCATTCTCCAGTTTTCTGCTTTGCTGATAGGAAGTGCTTGGACCTTCCTCATCACGTCTTCTTCTTGGATCTTATTTCTCTCCTTCCTTCTTCAGTAGATTGACCTCCTTGGAGAGATCTTGCATGGATCTAAAGAAAGGAGTGGCAGAATTATCATCCTCCATGATAGATATCATCTATCTGCTTCTTCTTTTGATGTAAAAGATTAAGTTTCCACAAGTTGAGCCAAAGATCATGCTTTGATACCATTGTAGTATCCCGAAAGGGAGAATGCAGTAATACTTGAACACAATATAAGCACTGCAGCAAGATAAACAATAAATCTTAAGACAACATCAGAATTTATAGAGAATTTGAGCCATTTTATTATATTGGAGAAGATTCAGTTACAAAATGTACAAAATGTGAGGAGATCTAGCCAAAGAGATGGCCTAGAATCACCCAGAAAACATGCCACAATAGGAAATGCATAACTAGAGAGCCACTGAAGCAAATACTGCGTTGTCCCTTCAGTAGAATATGAACATATGGCTGTAGGCTAAAAATGAAAATGCATATCTACTCAAATCTAGAGCTTAGATGATGCCAAGATTCAAGATCTGGCCAATGTGATGGATTCCCAAGATAACCCAGAAAGGATTTTCTAGATCTACAACTTTGGAAAATCACCTCCCTAGGATTTGATCCTTGATCTGCTGGGAAATACAGATCTGAAGCTAGATCTATCAAATAGATGGCTGAAATATGTTTCAAGATCAGATTTAGCTTGAAGGGCTGATCCCTTCTTCATATATATAAGCCAGAAGCTCTAGATCTAGCTTCTCAATCCTCCAATGATGATTACAGCTGCTGCAACACAACTGCCAATAAAAACACCATTGTGAGGGAAAGAACTGCCTTATGCCTGCTAAAAAATGTTGCAATAAACTCTAGGCTGATGGTAATACTGATGGCAATGTGAGGGGATGATCCCTCACAGGATTACTAGCTGAAATGTTAGTAACTTCCTTCCTCCTTTTGGATCTGCGAAATGGACAGCGTAATTCCTGAAGGAAATACTGCTGCTAGGAGGTCAATAACTTTTTGCCTGATTCCAGATCTGAAATGAAGCTCTGGGAAGCTGATCTATAAGCCCAAGGTGATAGGAATAAATCCTCACCAGTTCTCCAGCTGAAGTACTGAAGACAACTTCCACCTTCCAAAATGATCTTTAGAATTTTGCAATTTCTGAATATGATTGTTCTGTAGAAAGTAGGAAAAGAGATGTGGCACCAATGCCTGATGTATAATGAAGTACAATAATCTTTCTAGAGATACTCTAAGAAAGAGGTGGGATTCCCGACCAGGAACACCCTATGCTGAACAACACTTGCAATCTCTGCTAAACAACCCGAGAAAGCAATGGAATGTCACATGAAAATTCCATATCTGAAAAGATGTTTACATCAAGAATAACCAGCATGCTCCCATCCTTGACTTTATCTTCTTTATATAATGTTTGAGCATTCCCAAGCCTTGGCCCTTATCTAGACTGCACTATGCATGTGGACAAGATCCTCCAATTTTGACTGTGCTGTTTGACCAAATCAACCATCATGTCTAGGTGCAATGTACACCCTCTCCATCATGTGTGCTTTGATTGCACACCATCCTCCATCACTTTATCATGAATGTCCCATGATCTTATGTTTGAAGTCTTCAAGATCTTAGTTGACTGAATCAACCTCCATGATCTATCTCAATTAATGAGACATCATCTCCAATCACATTCACATTAGTAGTTGCTCAACTACCTCATCATGTATATCTAGGCTTAATTAGTCCCCATTCACACACAAAAAGTGGATTTTTATTCATATTGAGGATTGTGGCTCCCTCCACCCTTTTATTTACTTAATTCTTTAAGAAAATTAAGAACTCTAATATCCAAATATCAGGTGAAAATTTGGGAATATTACACATTATTAAAATTTATTCAATGTAGCAGTTTCACTGCCCTTTTGTCTTCTTTGCCTTGTTGTTCATTTCTACCTTTGCTGATCCTGAGTTGCTCCTTTTCCATCAATGAAAATATTTCCAACAGGAAAGACATCACATGAAAGAGTGTCGATATGACAACTTTCATGGCATATATATAGTCTCGTCCAAGGATAAAATTGAAATCCAAGGGGACTTGGACTACCATAAGATCAATACAAACAATTTTACCTTCTAAGGGAATAGGAAAATTAGGAAGGATCCTTAAAGGTTCACTAATGGTTTGGTTAAAAGCTAACATATTTTGTGTAACAAGCACAAGCCGAGGGGAACCGAAAGCTTTCCAAGTAGTTGAGGATAGAATACTAACATAAGCACCTTCATCTACATTTGTGCATTGCACATTCTTATCATAATCCTTCACAATGATTTGGAAAGGTGTGGAAGAAGGGAGACGAGGTTCTGTCAGTCTACTCCAATCAATGGAAATAGCCTCATTACTTGGAGGGGGTTCCATGGAAACGGGTAAAATTCCCCCTTGTGTAGAAGAATATGATGTAACAAGAAGAACCCGAGCAGTATTAACTTGAATGTATAAATAGAGAATGAGATCTACTGTTTCAATTTCTTGATCAACCAATGGTTCATCAACCTGAGTGATATGTGTTTCACTCTCCAATGGAAGAGTGGGATTGACTGTACCTGGAATTAGATCAATCGCTTCGTCAACTGGAGATAGCTTGGGAGAAATTTTATGGTAACCAGTTGGAAGTTGTTGTTGTTGATATATAGTAAGGTTTTCCAACAATTTTGAGGCTTCATCCATGTGAGGAAAATGATGAGTTTGATGACTCCCTTTGAATAACCTACAAGAAAAACTAACTATAAATTTTTTTCCTAAAACCTGACAATCACTGGTTGATGGATCAAAAGTAAGTTGATAATAATTTTATGACCATACTTCCAAGACCTTAGGAATACTAGTAAAATTAATAGGGAAGTGATCACCATTACAAATATTGCAAAGATATTTGGGCTTGCGATGCATGTTGGAGGTTTCCTCAACCTTACCAATACTTCTTCTTCTTCTTCCCTTCTTATTCTTAGCCACCTAGTTATTAGCATCAATGCTTTTACCAAGCGAAGAAGAAGAAAGGGAGGAAGACATGTTGGGTGAATAAGGTAAAGGATCAACATGAGTTTGGTGATGTTGAGATGGTGAACTCTGTTGAGGTGAAACATCTAAATGAGGTCGAACAAATTGAGTATTTGAGGCCAACGAAGTTGAAAACAACCATACCAGTAAACCTATGGTAAATCCAAGTAATGAAAATGTATCTATATAAGGAGGACCAACATTTCCAAAGCAAGAAAGATGAGTAGGATTCTCATTAAGAGGGGTTCGTTGGTTGATGAATTTTGAAATTTTTTCCATTAGATTCAACTTTAGTGAATTTTGGTTAAAAATTTACAATATTAACAATCCAAATTCACAATCCACACCTAAGGTCTCTAAAAAATAAAAACAAACAAATAACACATGCTAAAAAATCTAGGAGTCAAACCACACAAACAACCTTTTCACAACGAAATCACTAGTTGGTGATGAAATCCAACGTCATAGAAATCAAGGTGAAAAGTATATATAGTAGAGCGGGTGGAACCAGTTACCCAATTACCCTGGCAACCTACTTAATGAAACAATCTGGGGCAAGTAACTACATTTATGCCATCTCGAGTGAAGATTACCCTCCCAAAGGTCCAAGTGAGTCTAGTCAACGTCTGTTCTAGGTACATTAGAGACCTTCCCTAGACCGTCACATCGGGAAAAAGCCCTAATATTATGGTCAATAAGGTTACCAATTATAACAATTCAACATGGAGGGACAGTCGTAGATCCGATGTACATGCAAGGGAAGAGTAACTAAGTTCAATCCCCTTGAAATATCCTCAACATGGTAAACCTGAGGTTTACTTCCAAGTAACCCCAAGTACCTTTTGGCACCGTTTTTAATGCATGAAAATATTCTACTGTAACCAATGAAGTAGGTATGATTACTTCATCGGGTCTGATATAATCTCATGCTTGACTCTTTTGTAAGATGATTTGCCTAGAGAAAAATTGTAATAATTATATTTACTCCATACCACATGATTCTATTGTTTGTTTGTATATTTGGAAAGTTAACTCACTTCCATATTAAAAATACCTAACCTGATTTGTGTTGGTGAAATGAACCCTAAAAATGTAAAATTTTCTAGATTAATTTGATTAGCGCTATGTTTTAAAGTTGTTATTTACTCAAAGGGTAAATAGATATGAAACTAGTGGTGTTATGAACTGACCTAAAACTAAATGCAATCGAATATGATAATATAATATTTTCACTGAATCGATGAATCATAACTAAATTAAGGATAGAGGTTCCATTCACTTCCAACAATGGAAGAATTGCTAAATGAGAGAAAATATAACAAGTTGTCTAATGCACTAATTTTCAGCAAGAAAATACTAATGCTAATCAATTCCAAGCAATTTTTTTTTTTTTTTTAATGTTTAAAACAAGCATAAAAACATGCAAATTCAAATCAGGACTATCTTTCAATGAGAGACATTGTATTTTCAACTGATGAAATAACTATTTACAACGAGGTTAATGAATATATGATGAGATTCATTGAAAGAAAAGAGATTGACACAACCAATTCCATAAGTGAAAGACTCTTTTTTTGATAGATCATCAAACCAACAAAAACTCAAAACCCAAAACTATAAATATAAGTGATTTTCCTCAAAAGAAAACCAAAGAAACTGATCTAAATCTACAGTTCAGTTTTCCATAATGTAAACTATGTAGTTGTAATCTATGCACAATTTTCTTGAAAACTATGCAAATGTAATCTATGCACAATTTTAATTCATATTATGAGAATGAGAAGTCTAACTATGCAAATGTAATCTATGCAATAGAATTATTCAAAATAAACACAAGATGATTCCAAATCAGCCAAATAACAATGAGACTATTTTCCTTCAGCAATATAATCTAAAGAACCAATCAAGTGTAAGTAGAGAAAATTGGGTGAAAAATCCAAATTTCAAAAGTAATAACACTAAAAGGTGATTAGCACTTAGACACAATTTAGCCCCCCCTTGGTGATTGAGGGGGATTTTTTTTTTTTTGCAAAAACGAAATAAATAATATGAAAAAATTGTTAAGAAACTAAGGCAAGCCTCTCAGTAATGACCAAAGGAAATCAATTTAAGAATTTCTCAAAAAATAAAATTCAAAACACCCAATCAACTTGACAGAGACTTAATGAGACTGTAAACAAGCCAAAGAAATCATAAAAATAAAAAATCTGGACTTAAATAAGGGAAACCTTAATGTTTTAAAAAACTTTACATGGTTTCACAGAAAATCAGTGTAATCTAGTGTGCATGCGCACTATTGCTAAAGAAAAACTTTGCAGCTCTATGCTCTGTTTCCGAACAAAAACCACACAGATAGAGAAAATTAAGAAAAAATAAAAAACAAAGGTCTCAAATAAAAAAATTCAATTCTTAAAAGGGTCTAAAGGTGTCAAGGGTAAAAAAAGGACACAAAGGAGAAATCTCATTCCCAAGTATGGTCACCAATTTTTTATACAGACAAACCCCTCTTGCGAACAAGAGCAATCTCCCTAGATTCCTAAGGAAAACTAGTAACAACTAAGAAAATAGTTGCTAGATTTCCTTAGCCTATAATTAAAACATGAAACATGTAGTATGCAAAGGATCTCTTATCTACTAATAAAGTTCTTTTAGATGTCATTTTATCTCTTTCCACAACCAAATTTTCTAAATGCTTTAGAGTCTTTCCAAATGCTTTCCGCAGCTTCTCCATGATGCTCCAAAATAGATTTGCATGGAAAAAAATATTCAAAGAGATCAAACAATCTCGTATATACAAGAAAAGGTTAATGAAATCCATAATTTAGCATAAAACATATAATTGAATCAATAATAAGTCGTAAACCATGTGAGTGATCAAGGAATCTTGTAAATAACATCACAATAGACGCAATTAGGAAAGAAAAATTACTTTGTATAAAATTCAAAGGGAAAACAAGTTTAAAACTTGGTTTCCTTGATATCATAAGCCTCTTCCAATGGTCTCCTTTCCTTCCCTTGATGACAATCTCTTCAAACCCAAAATCATCAACATAAGGTTACAAATCCAAGTCTTTCTCATTCCTTCAGTACTATGCACAATTTATAGGAAGGATGAGGAGGTTACTAGTTCCTATTTTCAAGGGATATGATTCTTAAGAAGAGGAGATTAGTTCCATGTACCAAGGGATAAGGTGCAGGTATGTAGTGGTTCAAGGTTTCTAGTTTGGATAAGATTCCTCAACCAAAGATTCTAGAACTTAATTTTTTATTTTACTTGCATGAATAAGACTGTGCAGTTTATAATGGAATAAAATGCGCACATCTGCGTCATTTACAGTGGAATAAATCATGCATGCACGGGTTTTGTTTTTAAAAACTAAACATATTCTAAAAAAGGGTTTTTAAGCAATGTAACCCAAAATTCCTTTTGTCCCTGGTATTGTTTTACTTCAAGCTTCATAGGGGATTCACTTGAGACACTTCATCGGATGGTAGAGGATTTGAATCAACGGTCACAGTGAAAAAATTTAGTGTAACACTGGGTTTATCCCACGAGATCCCACATTCATGCTTGGAATATGGTGCAGGGGTGATCGGTTGAAAGAGAGGTTTGGTTCAAGACAATATATGTTCGGATGGTACGTGGAAGTCCCTAACTTGGTTGGATTTTTCATATGTTAATAAGAGATCCTTTCCTCTTGTATCTTATGAGAAAATGTACTTGTTATTATGTGGCTTCAATGGTTGTGTTATCATTGATATTTCTCTGATTATGTGATGTTTATAAGTATGGTTTTATGACAAACTTGAATTATGGCTATCATACTGCTTTGGTTAGTAAATGAAATTTTAATGAATTCATGACCTAATAGATGATATCAAAACTATTATGATAGGGCATCATATCTTCTTGACGATTCTCAAATAAGTATCAGACCCCTATGTTTAAATATGCATTCATGACCTATACCTTACATGTTCATGATGTGTTTGATAGAATTTTTGTCATGGTTAGGCTTGGTTAGGTCAAGTCCTTGATTAAGTTTTGTGTTAGAGTCTTTTTCCTTGTGTCATTTTTCATTTTGGAAAGTTTCATTAAGTTTTGTGAAATGGTATGGAGACTATCCTTGAAAAAGTGCCTTAGACCTCACGGTCGTAGTTACTGAGTGAAAAAGACTATAGTCACTCCCTTGCATGCTTATGCATGTGAATGGAGGGTTATAGTCAAATTATTGCATTGTTTTGCTAGCGTTTGGGTGTCCAGGACACAAAAAGAGGTTTAACTAAGGGTATGCGCACCTGGAAGGGTGGTTTATCCCTTGAGGATCCTCTAGAAACTAAGGGAAGTTTGTAAGGTGTAGGTTTTTCGATTCCAATTCCTTAAGGTGCTCTAGGAGGTTGATTCATATCATAGTAACTGTTCATTACATATTTACCCCGCTGGACAGGCAAACTTAGGTAAGTGTGGGAGGAGGTGGTTACAGAGTGGTATCATAGCTCCCGGTTTCAACACTTGGACCAGATGGGTGAAATGTGTTTTCCATGTATGCATGTATGTTGTATATGTTCATGTTATGTATGTATGGTGGTCATCATTGTTACAATTGTGTTGTTATGTAGAATTTGATGATGTTGTTGTTGGGATGTGGTTGTGATGCATACGTATCAATTGCATATATGTTCATTAAGCTTGTGGCCTATGTGTGTGGTAATTATGCATGGTGATGGTTACTATAGAAATTGTTTCGTCATGCATAGGTTGATGTTGAAAAAATGAATATGATTATTTCATTGTGTATTGTTATTCATAATTATGATCTACAGATAAATCAAATTCCCTAAATGTGGTGCTATGCATTTAGAACAACGGATTAAAGACTTTGGAGTCACTTTCTCTAAGAGTAAATAGACACACAGAAAGATAGCAGGACCTACTTGTGATCCAATCGCTTCCTATTCTCCTTTTGTCGCTTTTGATGTAGCTTCCAATCCAACTTAGACCACCAGATTAGTTCCTACAAGTATAAACACTAAACAACAAAGAGATTGCAATATACAAATTCCTATTTATCTTAATCAGTCAAATCGATTGAACATGAAACATATATATCATTTAAGAGTCCATTACATGAGAAATAGAAACATAAACATATACATATATGGGAAAATGAACATCAATATTTATTAAAGAGTAGAAGGAGGAGGTTACAACCAATGATCGATTTCATGTCACCAGCTCCAGAATCATCCCAACCTCATCACAATCAACATCTCACCAACAACATATCACTTCTATCACCCTCTCAATTGAGAATCCAACAACATTTATTTACCAAAATTCTTCCCTCCCTAGCACTAGTATTTGTGCTCAAATTATAGGGATACTGATGGTAGTTTCACAATAAATGACTTTCTAATAATAGGCAAGACAAGTTCCCAAGCTCATAGGTGTTAGATGGACAGTTGGATTCAAAGTTTGACACCTATGGACTCTTCTAGAAGGCACTGGCCATGTGGAGATTCTGGAATAATGAGAATTTGACTCCCATTTGACCAACACACTCTTGAATGTCGGGAAGTGCATTGCAGTTCACCCTTGAATGGAGGGAGTTTCATATGCAACAGATTTAGTCCCTTGAGAGGCAGCGTTGGTGAGCTCATAAGTGATATAAAATATACTACAAACATTGGAAATATTGCAATAGAATTCATGAATGTTTTTTTCTTGTCTTAGGGAATGTAGCAATTGAAATGATAGGGGATGATAGACCCTATTTCATTGGTCCTGGAGATGATGTCCATTTTGACCAGGTCATGGGGAATGATGCCCAAATTGACCTATAATAGCTGCCCCCTAAAGGATGAAGTCAGAATAATAATAATAATCTTTGAATGATATGATTTATGACGTGATGGGCTGGAACTGAAGCGGAGTGGCGACCTGCATCAACCTTAAAATAAATTACATCATGATATTTTCATCTTGATCACGAATTGCTGAGGGAGGCATTCCCATGCTCAACACATAAAATATCTAATAACATGTACATAGTGTAGAAAGTCGTCTACATTGGAATGTTTCCCAATACAGACATGCCTACAGATATAGGCCCATGTCTGGATGACGATTTGTATGTAAGGTCATCGTACATATGATGTGTACATCAATCTTGAAATCATTGTCCGGATGGCTGAAACTAGATCTGGGGTCTTCTTATCTTTTTCACTTGATCATTCGGGTACAAGTCTAGCCATGCGAATATATGATTTGTAGTCGGACATGGTAAGACATCGTTTGATTAGTAGCTAATGATGTGAGTTGTTAAAAAATGTGAGAGAACCACCATTGATGTTAATGGATATCAAGGTACTGCAATAAATTTTTTAAGGCGTGAATATATGATTTGATGTTGAATGCCAAACAAAATATTTTGGTCAAAGGTTCGGAAGTGAGGATCTTGTCGACGACGGTAACAAGCCTCATGGTACTAGAAGATGATGCTTCTAATTAAACTTCCTCGATGATGATTTGATGTCGACAGGAAGCCACTTTATCATGAAACATGAGTTACTGATTTCAGAGACAAAATCTGACTTGATATAGCAATGTTCAGGGATGACCATCATGAGAATGAAGGTTTATGAGTATTGTAGAAGGATGATTATTCACTGGATGACTTCTCTTGAACATATCGACGACACTGGGATGATTTGGTAGCATTGACTCAAAACTGAGGCGAAGGTATGATGAACCATAGGTGTGAATGAACTGTCAAGAAGATTACCCAACTCAAATAGTCACGATGATGGAGTGAAGTGTCATGTTCAAGAGTGACCAAGTACCGTAAAAGTTCTGTTCACTTTCCAAATTTTCCTCAGTCATTTTTCGACCAATACCTTTTTATTTTTTAACAAGATTGAGGAGGATAAAATATGCTTGATCTATAATTCAACCCCTCGGGCGAATAATGTATCGCTATTTAATAATTTAACGAGTCTAGTGATGAATGAAACTCAATTCTTTCCATGATTGACAAGCTCGTCGCTATTTTATGTTTTAACGAGCCTAACGACAGTGACAACCTAATCCTTTTTCATATTTAGAGAGTTTAAAAAAGAGGACAAATGAAAACTCCATGAGTCCTTTTTCGTAAAGTTGTCGCTCAAATCCGAAAAAGTGTAAAATAATATTTGAGAGAACCTCCTAGCCATGTTCGACTAAGGTTTTCCTTTTTTGTAAAAAATCTATCTCAGTCCAGAAAAGGGTTAAACTTATACTGAGTAGATATCAATTCATTTAATTTTACAAGCTCAAAAAGACAAGTGCTTGGAAATATTTTCACATTATCGGAGTCTGAAAATAGCTAAAAGAAGACTCCAGGGGTTCCTTTTTCACTGTTATCGAAGATCTAAAAAGAGATAAAAGTGTGTTTCAAGTCCTTTTTCATTTTTATCAAAGCTCAAAAAATAAGGATAAAAGTATGCTTTGTGGTCAAATAATTCTTGGAATAAATGTGCACGACTAATCCATTATATCAGTTGCAAACCTGTTCAGAATAACATCAAATGGATTAAAAATACCTGTTTCATGATAAAAATTGAATAAAATCATAGTCACAACAATAAATATGATTTGCAAATAATAAATGACTAATTAAAAGAGTTTTACTATTCATTTTTACCATTTGAAAGTTACCATTTGCATTTTGGAGCTTTGAACCTATTTTTGCCCCTGAACTTTAGCTGTTGATTGTGATCAATTCTATGGATGGGTTTCATCGCTATGTGACCCAGGTTGGTGCCATAAACCCCCTCTTTCTTTCAGTAGTCATTTCATTTCATTTCATTGCAATTTTTTAGGGATTTGGTCCCATTATGGTAAATACTTTTTCAAAAGAGGGAAACGTACCCTTGGGAATCGAAAAATGCGTTGGAATGCACTCAAAATGAAGCTCAAGTGCATATGAAACACACTGTTTATTGATCAAGAATGCGTTGGGCGCAATTCACATTTTTTATTCTTGCATTGTAGCCAAATTTTGCCTAATTTTTTGCATGAAAAGGTTCCTAATGAGTCTTATGGTTATGTTTCAGGGATTCATCGGACTAGAATGACAATTACTTGGAGAGAAAGAGAGCATGAAGAAAAAAACATGATTTCCCTTAATAATCTGGGTACTGTAAGAGCCCTCATGGATTGTGGGTTATTAAAGTACTTCCACTTATTAGTTATGAGGCAACAAATGGAACTATTGGTTTTCCTTGTTCGTGCATGGGATCTGATAATTGAGGCATTTCACATTGGGAACAAAGTGGTCCCAATTTTAGTAGAGGACATCTATTTTATGACAGGTTTGTCGAGGAGAGGCCTACCCATTTCTCTCTTAGGGTCTTCTCTCAGAGGAGAGATAGTGAGCGACTATATTTTGCAGCATTTCTGTCCAGGGGCATAGTCTATCAAGGATGGGAAAATAAACACCGCAACGTTCATTATTTTCCATTGAGAACCATCTTATTTACGATCACAAATCTTGCTAGTACTGCTACACTACATGTAGTGAACAGATCTTATATGCAGTATGCACTAGAGTGCAGGGAACCAACAGTTTTCAAATAGGTTTAAGTTGTACTCTCTCAAATGAAATAAAAACTAAGCAAGGCAAAGGGAGGAAGGAAGAAAGACTTCAACTATGGTTCGATCCTCATTTATTTTGCCTCAGAGTGGATTCCATTGATGCAACCTCAGCATGTGACACTGGGTGTATCTAATCCTAGAGATCCAATGATCCAGAGATGGGTAGAACTGATGGCTAGACATGCAGGCCAATAATCCATTATGTTCTCGACTGCATTCTTCACCTGGTTCAGGCTACATATTATTTCCATCGATGAGTATGCATATGCAGGCGTCGATTTCCGAGGAGATCCAAACTTATCTTTACTAGAAGGTGCTTAGTGGGGTGCAATCGGTAAGAATTTTTTTACCATGTTTTTTTATTTTTATAAGGTTTATACATGTTTTTGTATTTTGATGTTTTCCCAAGACTAAACTAAAGTTTTAATGTAATGCAGATGTGAGTCGAGTTCAACCAGTGGGAGAACCAGAGCATGGAGTAGATGAGCCGGTAGAGAGGGCTGTCAGGAGAGCAGTCCTTTAGGATTTAGATATGGCTGAGACTCTTGCTAAGCTTCGACAACACATAGAGGGGTTGAACTTCGGGATTCTAGATTTATGGATCGAAGAGTTACCCATGCGACTGCAGCACCACACTATTGGTGTTACTAACCGCTGGATGCGATTACTGCGTAGGATAGCTAGATCGATAGCATGTTACCGTGAGCATCACTAGTTTACTTTTGACATGTTGCATACATTTGAGGTCAAATGACTAATGTGTCTTGGGCACAAATTTTGTAAAAACCTATAAATATCTATCTATTTGATTTCAGTGTTTTCCTATGTTTATTTCTTAATCCTATTCAATTATGTGAATGTGTCTTTACATGTGTTGCAAATGTTTGTTTATAACATAATTCACTAAATAACCAGTCAATGTGTTCAAGTTTATGGAAATGTTTTGATATTGAATAAAATAAGAGTCTCTTTCCAAAATTCGAAATCTTAGGAACATCCAATGCAGTGTTGGATTTCTAACGGTATAAACACTAGTAAGTTGTAATACCACAAGTTGTGAGTCTAACCTTATGGTGATGCGGTTAATATCAAATGAAATTTCATCAGAGAGAAGTTAAATCAACACGCTATACTTAGTAATATTGTTTGTAAATCGACCGATACAAATCCCTTGAAAACTCACTAACTCGCCATTCAGAGTGAAAATGGCCCACGATGTGGAGGATAGATTCTGCGTACTACGACTAGCACCATCAGCATACCCAAGAAATGGTTCCAATATTAATACATCTGCGATGAAATGTAAAGAGGATTACTAACTTCAAGGAAACTCTAAAAACAAACTAAGACAATAAATGCAAATCAACAGCATATATATACAATATAATAAAAAAAGTTACTATGCTCATGATTAAGCATAGTAACGTTTCAGATACAACCCATTTTGAGGCTGCGCCAACATAATTCCATCATAATATACCAACTCGTAGGCACCCTTAGCAAGAACTCTTTTGACAATATATGGGCCATGCCATAATGGCTCAAATTTCCCTATACCTATTACATCATCTTCCTGATCATAAAGAAGGACCAAGTCACCCTCTGAGAAAATGCGAGGTTGGACATTCTTTTCGAATTGCGCCTTTATATGTCTCTTATGTGCTTCGTTGGCCAATCGTGCTTCACGACGCATTTCATCAAGATGGATGAGGTTAAAAAGACACGCTTCTTCAGTAGAGGTGTTAGGTAACAAGTCGATTGCGAGTTTTAATGATGGTATTTCACATTGGATTGGCAAGATAGCTTCCAGATCATACATCAATTGAAAGGGGATAAATCCGGTTGCATTTCTCACCGAGGTTCGGTACACCCACAAGGCCGAGTACAAGATAAAATGCCAATTTCGTTTATGGACTCCTATAATTCATTGAAGCATTCCTTTAAGAATATTGTTGATAGCCTCAACTTGTCCATTTGATTGTGGATAATAAGGAGTAGAACTATCATGTGACAGTTAACTTATTAATCATATGGTTGCGAAAGTGAAAACCATGATCTGTGACTATAGCTTGTGGGACCCCAAACCGTGCAATGACATGACTAAAGAAAAATAATGCAGATATTTTTCCTGTGTTGTTGAATGTAGGCACTGCTTCGGCCCATTTGGTAAAGTAGTCTACTGTGAAAATAATATAACCATGCCCCCCAGATGAACAAGGGTTATAGGTCATGAAGTCAATGCTCCATTTCAAAAATGGTCTCAGAGAGACAACAGGATGCATTGGCGCTAGCGGTTTGCAGATTTTACGATCAAATATCTAGCACGCATGACAACTTCTGACCGCGAGGATGCAGTCGCGAAATATGGTAGGACAAAATTAATTGATGTGGAGTATCTTCTGTGTGGTAGCGTATCCAGATAAGTGTCCACCACAAGCCCCAACATGAAAATCATTTAAAACCTTTTTGGCCTCCTCATGAGTGAGGCATGTTCTTAAAATTGTATCGACACCATGACGATAAAGTGTATCACCGATGATCAGATAATATTTTTCTTGGTATCGAATACATTGCTGGTCAGAGCGAGAGGTATCAAGCCAAAAAGTCTAGGTCTAGAGATAAATGATAAAATCCCCATACCAAGGATCAGATGATCCAATTGGAAACAGATACTCGTTAGGAATATATGGTTTTGACGTAGTATCCATACTATCAGAGGGAAGGTCACAGAGAATCTCAACCAAAACTAAAGACTTATTTGATTTGGATTGGATGAATTCCAAATCAAATTCCTGCAAAATGACAATCCATTTTGAATACTCCCCCCCCATCGATTGATGTGATAAAATATAAGTCATGGGGTTGCAATCCGAAATGACAATGGTCTTCTGGAACAATACATAGTGGCGAAATCTTTGGACAACTTGAACAACCACGAAGGCAAGCATTTCTACATATGAATACTTCACTTCCATATCATTGAGATTATGACTCAAATAATAGATCAGATGTTCTATCCCATTTTCTACTTGGACCAATACCATAGCAATGGCCGTATCAACCGTGATGATATATAAGAAATAATCACTTTGATAATTGGGGGGATACATTAGTGACACCCGGGCAAGAGTATCCTTGATAGAATCAAAAGAAGCTTGTGCAACTTGGTCCCAATGGAATGGAATCCCCTTTTTTAAGATCTGAGTAAATCCTTTATCCATTTCGGCATAGTTGGGTATGAACCTCCTTAGGAAGTTAGCCTTTCCCTGAAGTTTTTGTAACTAAAGAAAATTTTATGGTGCATGCAAATCAAGAATGGCCTAGACCTTCACTGGGTCTATTAGAATTCCTTCTTTTGAGACGAAAAATCCTAGAAAACGACCAAAACCAACAAAAAACACACATTTATGTGGATTGAGGCGTATTTTGTAGTGTCGGCAGTGTAAAAAGATAGCTCTCAAATGCATCGGGTGATCAGTATGATTCTATGAATGCACGGGTAAATCGTCTAGATAGGGTTGAATAATGTGCTTGATGTCATTGAAAGCATAATCCATTGCTTTATGAAAAGTTGCCCCAGCATTCTTTAAACCAAACAGGAGTTTCTGGTAAGAAAATGTGCCCTAGGTACAGATGAATGTTATCTTATATTGGTCCTCTGGGCGGATATTTATTTTATTGTAGCCAGAAAATCCATCCATGAATGAAAATATTTTGCATCCAGCATAATCGTCAATAATATGGTTGATAAAGGGAGTAGGATATTTGTCTTTTGGACAAGCAAGATTAACATCCCGATAATCGACACACACTCTGATGGTTCCTTGTTTTTTCATGACAGGAACAATGTTGGAAACCCACTCAGCTAGAGGAATAGGGTAAATGAAACCAGCACGTAAAAGTTTTTCAACTTCTGCTTTAATGGCATCAACCTTCTTCGGATGAATATGATGAAGGCATTGACATACCAATGTAACATCAGGGTACATATTAATCATGTGTTCAACGATACTAGTATTTATGCCTAACATTTCCTCATAAGACCAAGCAAATACATCACAAAATTCACAAAATAGAGAGAGATATGTTTCGAGTTCTGATGGAGAACAAGACATGCTAAAATGAATGTTTTCTACAACGCCGGGTTTGGTCGAAATATCGATAGAAATGGTTTCTCCAATATTTGATAAATTTCGCTCGGAATCAATTGCATTAATAGGAAAAGAATTCGAAAAGAATGTTTTGATTGATGGGTGATATTGTTCGCTAATATTATCTTCTTCATAATATGGAATATGGGAACGATGATGATGATCTTCCTATGGATCTCCTTCTGACATCATGGTTTCCAAAATATTCTCATCTCTCAAGAAAGGTGAGGAAAAAGGATCAAATGGAGTACCATAATCTAATGAACGATTAACCCAAACGACCGGTGACGATGATTTCAGATTCACCGCCCAAGCCAGATAGATTTATTTCTATGCTCGCTCAATTGGGTTGGGTGGCAAAAACTCATCCAACGTAACAACTTCAGAATCACCTGTACTCTTCCTTAAGCTAGATGAAGTGGAAGAGATCATGTAGCAGGTCTCTATGCTTGCAATTTCTGCCAATGTCGCAGGCGGTGGTAATGTAAAGGTTTCCATGAGAGTGGAATCCTTTAAGAGTCCTATACCAATGTTATGAAGTGTGAGTTGGGGTGCGTGAACCAACGGAACACTTCCAGTTACCTTGGAACTAGAGGCAAAGAAGGATACCTGGTTGATGACTGTGATGATACCTTCATGTGGAAAGGCGATCATTCTAAAATATGTAGAGACGATCGCAGTCATAGCATATACCCATGGCCTTTTGAGGAAAATACTGTAGTCAAGGGGTCCGTTAATGACCTCAACTTCAACATTCACTGTTTCCCCCCCTAGTTCAACATGCAGGTTATTGATAATACCGCAAGGCTTATATGTACGTTCATCGAAAGCTTTCAACATCGTAGGCGATTGAGATAGATGCGGTGAGCTAAGTGACTTCCAAAATTTTAGAGACATAATGCATGTAGATTCTCCCTCATCAATAATAGTACGACAAACAAGGTGATTGAGAACATTTACTTTGATAAAGAATGCAAATTCCGCTGGTAATTGTGGCACATAGCTCGTATGATTAAAGACTACGAGATTGGAATCCGTTAGATCAATTCCACCAATTTCCAACAACAAAGCCTATTTATGGGAGGGATAATTTTGTAGCACCTTAAGTGTTGACATAGCTGAAGGGGATTGAGGCAAATATTCAACTATATTATAATTTTGAGCAACTCTAGCTTGAGGATTAAATTTTGATTTATGAACGACTCCCTTTGGTGGCTTGATTGTAAATTTAGGAATAACAGGTGGCGGTATCGTTACCGTAGATGGATTCGAGGTCGAGGTAGTAGGTTGTTCAGTAGCCTGACTACCATAATATTTATTACGCGTTGACACAAAAATATAAATCGATGGATTCGTGACAGACAACATGAGCACTTATGAACTAGAAGTAGGATCCGTAACAACCAAATTTGTGTCCATATTCGGAAATGGATTTGTTAACACAGCTGACGCATGCGAGGCCTTAACCATTTTTGAGACTTTAGTGCAGTGAGGACAATCCTGAACAAAGTGTTCCTCATTACAGATTATGCAAGGATAACTAGGTTTCCTATTTCCAGTTGATTGATCAGAGGTTTTCGGGTTGCTTGTCACTTTTCCCCTTGTCAGATGACATGGCGTGGATTTCAGAAGAAGGCACAAGATCAGATGTAGTAGAGTGATTTTTTCTTAAAGTACCGATCATACCATCTCTGGTATGAGAGTCCTTATATGGAGGAGGAACATCGAAATTAGATCGCGACGCATTAGGAATTTTCTCGTAGAGCATGCCAGACTGAGTATAAATCAAGTCTAAATATTGGGCACAGGCAATGACCTGCTCTTCAGTTTTGAACGCCACCCTTAGCAACATCCTTAGTTATAGATGGTAACAGGGACTTAATGAACCACTCAACAAGGAGTTGATCATGAACAAATGTCTTAACCATTCTACGACGATGATACCACTCATGAATATGATCAGAAATGTGAGTAGAATTAGTCTATTTAAAATTAGTCAAGAGTTCTGTTCTAGTTTCATATCCTATGGGTAATTGGAAGTGGGTCATAAAGACAGTAGCTAGGGCAGTGAAATTATCAAAAGAAGCTCTTGGTAACTCAATGTACCATTTTGTAGCTGGACTAGTGAGCGTACGCTGGAAAAGACATAGTCGAACAGAGTCATCATTTAGGGAGTTAGATGAACACCATAAATGATAAGTCATAACATGAGTCGACGAGTCTCCCCCAAGGTTTCCATTGAACTTAGGAATATTCGAGGGTAATTTATGAGGTATCATTGGCCACCAAGGAGCATAGTTGATTGGATTATTGGTGAGCTGGTTTAAATCTGGTAACTCTAAAGTTTCAACAAAGGGAAACTATTGATTAAGGTTGGGTTGAGCATAGCCAGGGTATGATGGAATTTCTTGGGCAATAGGCCTTTGAGCACCGCCATAAGGAATCTGTTACTGGTAATCTGGGTAGGGGTTGTTTTGATAGGTAAACGATTGAGGATTATATTGACCAAAACCTTGATACATTACTTGTTCAAATGAAGGTTGTGGCATTTGTGCTTGTGGCTGCCAATGGGTCTGTCCACCAATGTTATAACCCAAACTACGATATCTTGGATTCGGTTGAGGATAAGTATAACCTGGTTGTGGCTGCGACATCCCATAATATGGTAATCCAGCTTATGAATAAATAATTTCGGATACAGGTGGTTGTTGTAAACCAGCCGAAGGATTTGGAGTTTGAGGGCCCAATACTTGAGGGTATTTAGTTTAAGGACCTACCTGAGACGATTGAGGTACAACAGTTTGAGTCTGTAATAGGGGTAAAGATGTATTAACAAGTGGAATTTATGTGGGTGCAACAGGTTGAACCAGTTGGTACGAGTGTACAACCGTCTGTGGTTGGATAAGCAGAGTGGGCTGCCATTGACAAACATTCATTCCGACGTTAGGATGAACAAATAACGACGGAGTAATTTCGAAGTGGGTGACCTAGGTTCCCCCCCAGCATGAGGAGTATAATAAGATGGAAATATTTTTCTCCAAATGCAGGGAGTCCAGTTGAAATTATACTAGATGGAATATACCCAGATGGACTAGCTTGATATTGCACTGCTGATGTGTATATTGGATCAAGCCATTCAATACTCACTATATATTTACGAGTTAGAATACCAGGCGATGACATTGGTGAAGTCCATGGGTTTGAAGATGCATCAGAGAAGGTTCTAGATAAATATTGGTAGCCAGGTGGGATAGAAGGGACACCATATAAGTGTGACTTTGGTGAAGTCGTGAACATCAACTGGGTAGCGAGAGCAGGTGCTATCACAATTGGAACAAATGGTCCAGCCGAAAATGTTGGCTCAGGCATGGTTTTTCGACCAAATGTATACCCTATTGGATCTACAGGAACTCTAATAGACACATGATAAAAAAAAGAAGAGGCAGGTGATTGAGGAAAAGACTCATATAGGTAAAGCTCCACCCCAAAATGAGTTGGAGTTAAAGGTTTTTTGTCTTGTGGTATTTCTTCAATCGAAATTAAACTAGGTGGAAGTATTTCATCGTAAGGCCCAAAGTATATTTCAGGAGGTTGAATACGCGATATGTGAGACTCTATGGCTACAATATATTGTGGGGTGACTAATACATGAACAAATTCCGGTCGTTCGACTTCAGGATGCAGATGTTCTGGCAAAAAAGAGACAGGAAAAGGATCAACTTCTAGTTGAACAACGTTGGGTTCGGGAGGTATGGTCTCTCTGATTGGATGGATCGTGACTAGGGTAGCTGTGAGGACTCTGTATCAACAATAGTATATGAACCAAGATTTGTAGAAACAACTTGTGCCGACTCTAGTATGTGTGAGGATGATGTCGCACCAGACGTACTGATAGTACTAGTTTCGGTAGAGCAATGTTGCCTTCGCCGAATAGAAGTGGCTTCCAATGGTAAAGGTGGTTTCAGTGCTATTCTACGTGAACAATGGGGAAAGGGATGTTATTCTTCCACGATGACTGATTTATTTTATGACCAAAAAAAAAAAAACCAAAATAAAAGGGTAATTCTAGGAAAAAGGTTTACCAAGAAACTGTGAGTTGCATAATACCTCCTAGCGAACCAAGAAGTAAGGGCATGCAATCTCCCCGAATGTTGTGTTTGGTGCATCACAATTAACAAGGCGGCCGATTCTATTCACTATGGATGGATAGAAACCTAAATTTGTCCTCCCAAATATACCTGAAGGTATGTGGAGGCCCAAGTCTGTATTAGCGATGTGTAATGTATAACCGCACAGTGAGAGCACCCCTTTATACTTATCGTACTAGAACACCACCCTATATAACCGGAGGTATGTGGACGAGCCCCTATATCTTACGTACGTGGAGTGAGGTATCATGCTCAGAATGCATCGTAGACAATTAACGACAGCTGCTATGTTTTACCACGTCGAAACACATCTCTAGCCTAGACCTTCTAAATGTTATCGTTATGGTTCCAATTTTTTTTTTTGGTAAATTGATGTAAATTTTAAGTTGATATTGTTTATCAATTTTCCTTTCAAGGTTCACCATGATGATGTGATGCGAATTCCTAAAATGAAAACTAAAATTATAAGAAAACTTTTCAATTTTAGCTTTTTCAATGAAAATCCTAGCTACTAAAGGGAAAGAGAAATCAATTTTGAGAGCAAACAACAAAGAGCACAAACTAATATGCAACTTTCCTAACTTGTTCCTATGCAAAACATGCAATTCACTATATGAAAATGCAGATCTTTCTTTTCAATCTCGTTAATATGAATGAAAAAAGGAAACTATATGAATCAAATCAACAAAAACAATTGCTTTATTCTTTGAAAAATGATGAATTTAACAACAATTTCTCTTTTAGGAAAAACGAAGAATGGAACTAAAATTTTTCCTACAGGAAACAAGAAATTTAACGACAATTTCCTTTACGAAAAAAATGGATTTAATGCATAAATAAAATATTTGCCAATGATAAAGAAAAACATTTAAAGAGACATTGGACAAACTTACTTTTCAAAGGAGGAAGAATCAGGAAAATTCACTGGTCTCTAAGAGGTATCAGACAATTGAAAACACAACAAAAAAATGGCTGAGAATGATGGCAATGACAAATTCAAAGGGAATTTGATTGGCTAAGGGGGCAACGAAGTCTCTAAAGGTAGACAATGTGTTGCAATGCACCCCTGAGTGGGAGACAGTGCACTGTGTCTTGACCAACAATGCATTGGGCGTAGCAGAGATTCAAAATTCAAGCTACATAACACACTTCTAATGCAATTATTTGATTCAAAAGTCTAATAATGGAAAGTAGATGCTACTGGGGGGATAAGCAGAGGCAAAAAAACCAGGAATGAAGGGAAAATCCCTAGTGGAGTCGCCAATTTGTTATGTAGAATTATGATCTATGGATAAATCAAATTCCCTAAATGTGGTGCTATGCAATTAGAACAACAGATTAAAGAATTTGCAGTCACTTTCTCTAAGAGTAAATAGACACACAGAAATATAGAAGGACCTACTTGTGATCCAAGCGCTTCATATTCTTCTTCTGTCACTTTTGTTGTAGCTTCCAATCCAACTTAGATCGCGAGATTAGTTCCTGCAAGTATAAAAAATAAATAGAAAAGAGATTGAAATATAAATATGCTTATTTATCTTAATCATTTAAATCGATTGAACATGAAACATATATATCATTTAAGAGTCCATTACATGAGAAATAGAAACATAAACAGATACGTATATGGGAAAATGAACAACAATCTTTATTAAATAGTAGAAGGGGGAGGTTACAACAAATGATCAATTTGATGTCACCAACTCCAGCATCATCCTAGCCTCATCAAAATCAACATCTCACCAAAAACATACCACTTCTATCACCCTCTCAATTGAGAATCCAACATCATTTCATTACCAAAATTATTCCCTCCCTAGCACTGGGATCTGTGCTCAATTTATAGGGATGATGATGGTAGTTTCACAATCAACGACTTTCTAATAATAGGAAAGACATGTTCCCAAGCTCAAAGGTGTTAGATGGACACTTGGAATTGAAGTTTGACACATATGGACTCTTCTAGAAGGCATTGGCCATGTGGAGATTCCAGAACAATGAGAATTTCTCTCCCATTTGACCAACACACTCTTGAATGTCAGGAAGTGCATTGCAGTGCACCCTTGAATGGAGGGAGCTGCATATGAAACGTAGTCAGTCCCTTGATAGGCAGCGTTGGTGAGCTCATAAGTGATATAACATATACTTCAAACCTTGTAAATCTTGCAATAGAAGTCATGAATGATTTGTTCTTATCTTAGGGCATGTAGCAACTAAAATGATAGGGGATGATAGACCCTATTTCATTGGTCCTGAGGATGATGTCCAGTTTGACCAGGTCATGGGGAATGATGCCCAAATTGACCTATCTAGATTGATCTTGCAGACGAGATAACCTCCCTTGAACTTCACCGAGGTACATGTGATTTTGTTATTTTTGGTTATCTGACATGACATGTTTACAGGAATAAGATCAAATATGACGAGAAAAATGGTGGAATAATGAAATATAGAGATATAGAGGTTTTTAGCTGAGGATTTTCCCAGGAAATCATTGTGTAATGTGTGATTGAAATTATTTCTCTTGTATGATTTTTGATTTCGCGATCGTAATTCGTTTCTGCAATTGGTAGAGTAGATTCAAGTCTATTGTTTTAGCATATTACAATTAGTAGTTTGAATATACGTGGATTTTATACATGGTATTGGAGCAAGAACCACTATAGAAGAGAATAATATGACTTTTTTATGTGCAAGTGAATCAAATTTGTAGATCTATTCTTTAGGATCTAGCACCAGGATCAAGATGTCATTCTATGGATTGAGACTCAAATATTCCCTTGAGGGCAGTTAAAATTACATAGCTTGGAAGGATAGGATCAAAGTAGAATTGGAAGAAAATGTGTTAAGGGATTTCATAGACAATGATATTCCTAAGCCTACACCAACTGATGCTCAAGATCTGGTAACTTGAAAGAAGAGTGTAGCAAAGGCGAGAAGGATCCTACTGGAAGGTGTTTGATATCATAATGTATCGAACCTCCATGGAAAGGAAACTCCATATGCAATGTGGAAGGCCTTAATATATTTGTTTCATAATATCAATGACCATAGGAAACTGGCATTGAAGGAAAAGCTCAAGAAAATCAAGATGGAGAAGGGCGACACAATACCAAAGTACTTGAACAAGTTCACCCAATGTCGAGATGATATTGGAAGTGTTGGTGTTACAGTTTCCGAAGATGATATGGTAAGCCTAGCACTTCTAGGCCCTCCCAAGAGCTAGAATAACAAACAAAATTCGGTAAATGGGAGGGAGAAGCTACTAGAGTGGGAGCATTTTTTGTCTAACTTGGTGCAAGAAGAGATTCAGTGAAACACCAAAGATGGATTCTCATCAAAACATGATGATGAGGAGAATTATTCCTTTGATGGAAAGGAAAAGAAATGGAAAGGGAAGTCATCCCATTCCAAATCATATTTTTGTCAGGTGGGCAAGAAGAAGGACTTGTCGAATATTAAATGTTTTCACTATCATGAGCTGGGACACTAGGCCATGAAGTGTCTGCACAAGAAGGCCTGCAAGAATCCCTGAGGAGGAGCGACAATTTAAGCTCTTTCCTCTCAATTCGAGTTGGATTTCACCCTCATCGCATACATGGTTTCATCAGTGATGGGTAGTGTGTGGTACCTAGATAGTGGGGCCTCATTCCATATGACCATCAACAAAGAGTTCTCGAGTGAATTGGAGGAGAAGGACCTCCATATGCAGATCAAGATGGGAGATTATGGGAGGGATAGCGTGACCAACATCAATACGGTTACCTTTTAGAGGGAGTTTGATTCTCCTCGCACGTTGAAATATGTCATGTACATTCCAGGTTTGAAGAATAACTTAGTTTCAGTTGCTATGTTGGAATAACGTGGTTGCGATGTAATTTTTAGCAAAGGAAATGTGTTTCTTTGTGACAGCCACAGGATGGGTGAAGAAGATCAGGGTTTAGGTAAATAACAAATTGGATGTAGACTATTTTGTTTCTTTGATCATGAAATTAGAGAAGGTGCAAATCTGAGACATCAGTGAGTTTTGTCATAGAATATTGGGCCATCTACACCACAAAGCTTCAAATATCATGCAACATATTTATATAGGACTTCCCAAGGGTGCACTTGAGCAACGTGATACATGAAAATTAAGGGTGTACATTGGGGAAGTAAACCAAATCCACCTTTCATGATACGGAAAGTCAAGCGCAAGCAATCCTTGAAGGAGTTCACTCAGATATGTGTGGACCATTCTCGACAGCCTCCACTTCCAAGCACATGTATTATGTGATTTTTGTAGATGATTTCTCACACAAGTGTTGGATATTATTCATCCATAAGAAAGACTAGACATTCTCAAATTTTTTAGTTCAAATCACTTGTTGAGAAATACATGGGTAGGAAAGTGAAGGCTCTCAGGAGCAAAAATGGTGGAGAATATGCGTTGAATGAATTCAAGAAGTTTTGTGCATCAGAAGGAATTCGATGGGAGTTGATAGCACTGCATAACCCACAACAAAATAGGGTTGCAAAAAGGAAAAACATAAGCTTTATGGGAGTTGCATGGGATATGTTACATGACTATGGCCTATTATTGCACTTGTGGGAAGAAGCATGCAACACAACAGTATATCTACAGAACAAAAGTCCTCATCAGATTCTCAAGATGAGTACACCATAGGAAAAATTTTCAGGTAAGAAACCATATGTGGCACACTTCAGAATATTTGGTTCATCAATTTACTGTCATGTTTCCAAGGATGCACGAATAAGGCTATAACCAAAAACTGAGCTGGGCTTATTTGTGGGGTACACTGATAGACCTCACAACTATTGGGTGTACCTTCCATCTCATAGGATAATTTTTTTTTGTAGATATGAGAAATTCGATGAAGGTAAGGCCATGTGAATTTCCCTTGAGGGGGAGCTTCAGTTGCATGAAAATGAGGATCTTTTAGCTCCAAAAGAAGAACCTCAAGATGTAGAGTAGCCACAAATAGAGGATCAAAGAGTGGAATCATCCACTCATGCAGAGACATCCAGAGATGGAAGGAAGTCAACCAGAGAGGATGATAGGTTAATGCATGATTCTAGAGAGAATTTTGGACCACTCACATCATAGCATAGGCAGAGGAGGTCACCAAGTCGGTACATTGGCTACATAGCTCTTATGAGAAAGAGTGTAGAGGCTGAGGCATCCTCATTTGAGGAAGAAGTGCAATAACCAATATGGATTGATGCCATGGTAGAGGAGTATGACTCCATTATCAGGAACAGTGCATGGGAATTTATCCCAAGACTAGAGGAAACATTAGTTGAAGGATGTAGGTGGATCTACAAGGTGAAGCAAGAAACAGATTAAAGTGTCAAGAAACACAAGGCCAAATTTGTGTCCAAAGGGTTCTCTCAGGTGAAGGGAATAGATTCCGAGGATACCTTTGCTATAGTAGAAAGGTACTCTTCAATTAGGTCTATTTTAGCACTTTTAGTGAAAATGGGATGGAAGATACATCATATGGATGTGAATACAACCTTCCTCAATAGAGTGATTGAGGAAGAGGTGTACATAGAGTAGTCGAAAGGATTTGGGACCTTCGACAGAGAGTCGCATGTGTACATACTCAAGCGAGCATTGTATGGATTGAAACAAGAACCTTGTGCTTGGTACACCAATATCGACAACTATTTCACTGGGTTGGGATTCAGAAAAAGTGAAGCAAATGAAAACCTATAAAATATTATGGTTAAAGGTAAATTATTGATTATAATATTATATGTCGATGATTTAATTTTAACATGTGATAAGAAGCTGATAAAATATTGCAAAGAGGATTTGGAATGAGAATTTGAGATGAAATACATGGGGCTCTTCCATTATTTCCTTGGTTTGGAAATTTATAAAAGAGATGGGGAAATCTTTGTCTCTCAAGAAAGTATGCCAACAAGATACTGAAGAAGTTTCACATGGAGAGAAACAAACCCACGGAGACTCCTCTAGTAGGGAATTGGAGGAAGGAATATGATACTTTAGGCGAAGTGGTAGAAGATACCATTTACGGGCAGCTTGTAGGTTCACTTATGTACTTGATGAACACACTACCAGACATGTGTTATGTAGGTAACCAACTTAGTTAAGAAACGGTTAAGCTAACCAAGCTCTATTGGAAGGCATCCAAACATGTGTTGAGATACCTTAGAGGCATCACTCATTTTGGTCTTTGGTAGATTCAGACAGAGGGAGTGAAGCTTCAAGGCTTCATAGATGCAGATTGGGCAGCGATTTCATCTGACATGAAGAGAACATCAGGAAGAATCTTCAATACTGTGTCAGCAACAGTTTCCTAGTATAGTAGGAAGCAGAGATTAATTTCACTCAGTTCAGTAGAAGCAGAGTACATGGTTTCTAGTCAAGAAACTTTCAAGGATATCTGGATGAGGAAGCTCCTTATTGGGCTGTTTGTTCAGTAGATGGATCTGATAGTGATTTACTGTGACAACCAGAGTTGCATCAAAAGCTTGGTTAATCAAGTTTTTCATGATAGTTCCAAGCATATCGACATTTGGCACACCATCTCAAAGATTGTGTGCAGAGGTGGATCATGATGCTAGAGTACATTCCTATAGAGGAACATGATGCAAACACCTTGACAAAGGCACTATCAAGAGGAAAATCTGAGTTCCATAGAGGCAAGATCGGGGTATTTGATAATCCCTTTATTGCTAAGATGGAGTGTTGAAAATGGCACCAAGAAAGATTCTAATTTAATTTTCCCTTGAATTAAATTAGAAGAAAATTGTAATTCCACATCTCATGACAAATTGTACGAGTTAATTAAGATAGTTTGACTTAGTTGGTTCGTTTAATTCAAGTTCAAGGTCTAACTTGAGTCATGTAGAATGGATCCTACAAAATAGGAGCCCTGGTTGATATTTTGTGTTGTAATTAATTAACTCAGTTTATCTGAGTTAAAGTTAGTTTAATTAGTTCCAACTGTTGGAGAAACTAGTGATAGGTCAAAGTGTGGAACTTGAACTTGAACCACATGTAGTGATCAATCAGTTAAGTGATAAATCAACCATAAATAACTCATGTATGTAAGAACTGAGAGTTACCCATTTGAGATTGGATTTCAAAGGAAGTGTACTCCCATTTGTATAATCATCCAAATTGTACAAGTGGTGCATGAAGTCAGAGGAAGGCCTTAGATGAATTTTGTATTTGTGGATGGGGATTTCCCTAATTAATAGGGGCTAATTACCCAAGGAAATAACACAAGGAAATATGGATCTGGGCAGGTATAAATTTGGTTAAGTATTGGCCTAGGCTTGTCTCAAAAGTAGTGAGATAGATAGAGATAGTGCAGAAGTTTATCAAGCTTGAGAAAAGCATTGTAATATTCTCATATTTTCTAACTAATGCAATATACATATAGTGGGGTGTTTAGTTTGTCTTTCCCTAGGAAATCATTGTGTAATGTGTGATTGAATTTTTTTATCTTGTATACTTTTTGATTTCACGACCGTAATTGGTTTCTGCAATTGGTAGAGTAGATTCAAGTCTATTGTTTTAGCATATTACAATTAGAAATTTGAATCTACATGGATTTTCTACAGTCATGGGATGCAAAATCTTGGTTACTGGGGATGAAAAAGTTCTTCATATTTCATGAGTACCCAGTGAGCATGAAGGACATGATAACTACATTTAGTATTAAAGGTAACACAGACATATTGTGGGAAGATGTGAAGAATTTCATAGGCATTCAAGAAGAGGAGTTGACTTGGAGTCAGTTTGATAGATTTTTTAGGAAGAAGTATCTATCTGAGAGATACTATGATGATAGGGAAAAAGGAGTTCTATGAGCTTAAGATGGGCTCTATGACCAATGAGGAGTACACTAAAAGGTTTTTAGAGTTGTTGAGGTATGTTACTTACCTTAATGAGGAGAAAGCAAAGATTTAGATATTCATGAGTGGGTTTTCAGTAGAATTCAAGGACAAAATTGAGTATGATGAGCCTAGATGATCTAGATATTTTAAATTCAATGATGCATATAGAATTTCATATAAAAGAGCATATTAACCAATTTAAACCACATGAAAAGAAGTGGAAATCATAATAAAACATGACATCAAAGACACAAAGATTTGATTACGGAATCCACCTAATGTGGGCTACGTCTCTGGGGCCTACTCAAAAGTGGGCAGGCCTTCTTTCATTAAGTGGCATCAAAGAAATCAGCGACAAACAACTTTACAAGAATGAACCTTATACCTCCAATTTGGATGATGGAATGAGAATGGAGACGTCAGCTGGAGAAACAAACTACATTGTTGGATTCGTTGCGCAAAATCGTATAAAAATGACTATAAATTTGTAAAATTCCGACATTAACACCTATAGCCCATTAAGGGGATCCTTTTGGCATCTTCAATATAAACTCACTCAGGGCTTCAATGGCCATGGCCACTCCTAGTTCTACACCGCTCTCCACTACTGGTCCCGGTTGAAATTCATTTGAGTGGTTTAAATATCGTGTGGTGGGTAGAGCCAGCAACGTCGGTCATTAGCTCGTTGGTGGCAAAGTAAAATAGCATGTGGGTGGTTCCCCATTCGAATCCCATCGCATTTGTATTTGTGGATATATTCAACATGTGGGTCCCATTTTTTTCGGTGGTTACGATATAACACGGCCACCGTTTTAACATATGTCGTGGCTTTTGGTTTGGGGTTGCTCGGGAGGCAGGCCAGGTGGGTTCAAACCTCGCTGGCCCCGATACTGTTTACAAGTGGTGTGGTAGGTCCACCTATGGCATCTTGCCCATATGTTATAACATATATATGATATATATAATGTGGCATGTGGTTGGCCACCAATCCCAACGTTTTTTTAATATAATATTTATAATGATGTCGTTGGAAGGGGTGGTAGCTCGCCACCCTATTTAACATTTTTTTAAATTTTTTTATGACTATTTAGTAAAAAATATTCTGCTGGAAAATAAGGGATATTAGGAAAATTAAGTAGGCGACAAATTCACCCGTTAGGAGTGCCGAATTCCATGCGCTGAGATTCTGTCAATTTTTTGCCTTGTTAAGACTACCACTTGGCCAAGTTTGACCAACTATAACTTAAGCATAACAAATCATATTTGAGTTTTATTCACACCATTGGAATCAGAGAGATGAGCACTAAGATTCGGTCCTGGTTTCACTTCCATTTGATGACTTTAATGTTTGAGCTATTTTCAAGGTCACTCCTATTTTTGGATCCACCTAGATCATTCTTCCCCACTGAGGAGATTTTGGACCACCAAAAGCTTTATCACTACAAGGAAAAGACCCTCTAGCAGATGTTTTTGAGAAACCACTTATAAAAATTCCCCAGACATCTATTTCTAGCAGAGGTTACTAGAGGAGGTTGGCGGGTGGAGGTTTTGAGGATGTTTTTTGTCCGATGCACTTATCATCCTAAACCGCACCGGTGCGTTCAACAAGAGAAAGCACTGGTGTGCACAAAAAATTGGCACACCGGACATCGTGTGCTCTGTACACACCTGATCGGTGCATCTTATTACTGTAGCACATTGGTGATTTACAAAGATTCCACACCGGTGTGTCCTAAAACCCCCTGCTAAAACAGAAACTGCCCGGTGCAGTCTTAAGAAACTGCACCGGTGCCCCTAATAAACCCTGCACACTAGAACATGGTTAAATAAGATAAAAAATTAGGCCCAAAAACCACATTTTTCACTTTTCTCAGTGCTCCAGAGATTTCAAGCACCGACGCAATTTATCCTTGTCTCAGCTGCCCTAACATTGGTGCTTCCATTACACCCATTGCACGCACTGCTGCTATGCATTGCCCACCAATCTCCAGCTTGAATTTTGCAAAATGGTGGGAAAATTTACTTTTACAAATTCTACAGCTAATATGCCTCCTCGACGACCAAATGTACAAGTATTTTTCTTGTTTTTCCATAATTAAGCCTTTTAATGGATTATAATTTCAAATTACCTTAAAATTAACCATTTAAAAAAAAAAATTTCACACGGTGCACTCGAGCCATTTGGATCGCAATGGTTTGCGGTGCTGCCTATAAATTTACAGGTCACACCACAACTGGTGCTAACGGTATCCATACCAGTTTTGGGGCAATATCAAAAGGCGCACCATGCTATTTTAAAATTTTAAAAAAGTGTGGTGCGGTCGGTTACCCAACCGCACCGTTGACCCTGTCGAATAGTGGTAATGCGGTGCGTTGACTTCAATATCCGCCCTGGGGTGGGATTTTTGTCAGTGCACCGCATTCCACATTTTGATAGGGTCAACAGTGTGGCCTGGTAAAAGACCACATTGTTGACTATGTAATGATGTCAGGAGGTCAGTGCGCTGATCGAACTATACGCCTGAGGGTGTAGAGTTTGGTCAATGCACCGCCCTCTCGACATGGTCCATATTCAATGGTGCGGTCTATTATACCACCACACCATTGACTTAAGAAGAATGCTAGGAGGGCGGTGTGCTGAAAATTTTTAGAAGCATCGCCATCGGTGCGCTGAATATTTTTTGGTTCACCGTCATTGATGTGCGGAAAAATAAGACACACCGTTAACGGTGCATGCCTATTTTTTGTGGTGCACCCACTGTTTTTTTTTTTCCAAAAAAATTTATATACATATATTCCTAAATACATGTCTCATTTAATTAAAAAATTGTATTTAATATTTCAATCATTCAAAGACATGAAAGGAGAGAAGAGAGGGAACAACAACAAAAACAGGCAGACCAGTATAACATGGTTCGCCTGTGGGAGGCACGAGAGAGGGAGAGAGATGCGTACCCTCCACCTATTACAACAGCTACCGAGGGGCTCCTAAGGCAGGTAGGCCTCCTCAAGTTCTATGAGGAGGCTACTTCCCTAAAGGGCCATGGTTTGTTTTTTAGACATCTTATCCGCAGGTGGAATGCCCACCTACATGCTTTCTAGGTTGGTCCTTGATCTAGGTGGATATTGGTGGTCACTCGCCTATTCCACTTGGGTCCCCACCATTGTCTCTTTCAGTTTTTCAGTTTCAGCACAACTTACTATTTTTTAGCAGTTTTTCGGGTCTTGAACTTCCAGAGCCGTTTTGAGGCCCTAAACGATGTTTTTTGGAAAAACGGGGAGCAGGATGGGTCCATGGACCAATGTTTCTCACTCAAAATTTGTAGTCCTCAGATAGATATTTCTAACGAGGTATGGTACGTGTCAAACGAAGATTGTATGCCAAAGTTACGTCCCCGAGAAGTTGAAACACAAATTTACCCAAACGGGGCCCATAGTTTTGGCGCTTCATCTCCTAGGGTTAGGGTTTTTTCTATTTAGGATTTCCCATTGTTTCTAAATAATAAATAGGCCCTTGAGCCTCATTGTAACTCATTTCAAAGGCCTGTAGCTGCCACATATCTTCTTAGAGATAGCTACCAGTGCCCTAGCTAGTTTTATTTCCATTCTGTTTGTAAGCAAATTTCGGTTCTTTGATATTAATGAAATGAAGTGTTATTTCCGTTGCATCTTTGTATTTATGGTTATATGTTTATTCTATTGCGTTCCTGCATAAATTTGGATCAGTGGTATCAGAGCGGTCTACTTTTTTCTCGATCCTTCTTTACATGTCCCCAACGAGGTCGGGGTATAAGGAGTTAGGGCTCGATCTGGTGGAACCTTTGCAAGATCAGCCTTGCAAACCCCAACGGACACCCATGGGGGACGAAAATAAAGATGAGAGGGTAGGATATCCTATCAAAATATTTCTCGAGGAGCCCCTCAAAAAATAAAGGAATGCGATGATGGATAACTTTTCCCAGATCCTTCAACGGCTGCCCACCAGCGGCGCATTCGCATCTAGCATCCATTCTGGAGGTGCGACTCCTTTTAAGGTACAAGTAAATTTTGACATTCCCATATTTGAGGGTCAAATAGATGCAGATGCCGTAGATAGATGGTTGAATATATTAGAAGGATATTTCTCGGTTCATGACTTTTCCGATAGGGAGAAGATTATTTTTGCACTCCTCAAAGCTGCCCCCCATGTCAAGGACTAGTGGGAAACCCATTGTGAGAAAAAGGATGAGACAAAACCCTCTCTGTTCTTGGTCGTACCCATTTGGAATTCTTTCCGAGACGCCATCAAGGAACAATACTATCCCATGGGGAGCTATGAGGACAAGTACATACAATGGACCATGCTGTGACAACAAAGGGATGAAGATGTGCATGAGCTGATGAATCTTTTCCATACCCTGTGCACCAAGTTGGGTATCAAAGATTCAGAGAAACATATGGTGCTAAAGTATCACAGTTTTTTGCACAGATAAATTCAGGAGGAAATGGATTTCCTCGACATCTCCTCGCTTGGTACGGCATACCGGTATGCTACCAAGATTGAGCAGAAATTCAAATAGAAGAAGAGAGACTTTGGATCTGTGAATCAAAAGCAAGGAAAAGGTGCTCCCAAACCGTAGAACAAAGGACAGAGCCAAGGCATGGCAACTCAAGAAAACCTGTTGAAGCCAAAAATAAAGAACAACACCACAAAGCCAAAGAAGGGCACAGGAATGTGGTGTGAGTTCCATAAGAGCTCCACTCACAACACAAGTGAGTGTTGGGCCAAGCAGTCGCTTGTGGCTGAGATGAGGGCTTCTGAGTCAGATGCATGCTCCGACTCTGAATCAGAACCTGACAAGGGGAATGACAAAGGGAAATAGATTATTGATGCAGAGCCCAACGCCACTGTTGCCACTACGAAGATCCAGAAGGAGGATCTAGAAGATCCATAGGAGGAGGAACGTCTCTTCCACTCCTAGATGTGGGTAAAGGGCTCCTCGGTACAGTTCATTGTCGACAATGGGAGCCAAAAGAACCTCATTTCAGAAGACGCTGTGAAATGGTTGGGCTTGCTGACCACAACTCACCCACATCCATACACCATCAGGTGGCTTCACCAAGGAATAGATCTCCACGTCAGCCAGCAGTGTCGCCTTCCCTATAGCATCAAGCCCTTCATAGATGAGGTATTATGTGACGTTGCTCCTATTGATGTTTCTGATGCATTATTAGGACAACCATACTTGTGGAAGTGTCATGCTGTGTATGAGTCTCGGCCTCGCACTGTTATTTTTACTTTTGGAAATAAGTTGTACAAGATACCAAAGGTACCACCTCCTGCCGCTATCTCTTTGGTTACTGCAAAAAAATGCAGTAAACTCATTTCCCAAACCAGGAAATTCGTTTTCCTAATGATCCGCCCCCAAGGCAAGAAGAAGACTGTGGCCACAACCTCTAGACAGGGCTCCACTACACGACAACAACAAATGGATAAGGTTGTGGAGGAGTACGGGGACATATTCACCTCACCCACAGGGGTTCCTCTGCACTGTCAAGTCAAGCACCTGATTGATCTGACCCCAGGTGCGTCGCTACCCAATGGACTGATCTATCGGCGCTCTGTTCTGGAGAACGATGAAATCAAGAGGCAGATTCAGGAGCTACTGCAAAAAGGTCACATCCGACCAAGTTCATCGCCTTGTGGGAGCCCGATCGTGTTGGTACAAAAGAAGGATGGGACGTGGAGACTCTGTATTGACTATCGGGCACTGAACAAGATCACTGTTCAGAATAGGTACCCGATCCCACGGATTGATGACCTTCTGAACCAAATAAAAGGTGCAGAATATTTCAGCAAGATCGACTTGAAGTTTGGGTATCAACAGGTACCAATTGAACCCTCTGATGTGTGGAAGATTGCCTTCAAAGCCAAGGAAGGCCTTTTTGAATGGCCAGTCATGCCTTTCGAGTTGACGAATTCTCCTGCAACCTTCATGAGCTTGATGGATGACATATTGCGGCCATTCACCAACTCATTTGTAGTGATGTACTTGGATGACATTCTGATCTTCAGCCAGACTTGGGAAGAGCACCTTCACCACATCCGACAATTCCTCCAAACATTGTGGCAACACAAGTTGTGTGCTAATTTGGAGAAGTACACTTTTGGCATGACCTAGGTTAAATATATGGGATACATTATTGATGAAAGGGGGGTGCATGTGGATCCAACAAAGATCCAGGTAATTCGGGATTGGCCAGCCCCAACCACTATAACAGAGCTTCGCATCTTTTTGGGTCTTGCTAATTTCTACTGTAGGTTCATGTTGGGATTCTCTCATATCACTTGGCCCTTGAGTCAAGTCACTAAGGGAGGAGCGAGAGAAAAATTATTTTGGTCGGAACCACAAAAGAAGGCGTTCACAGAATTGAAAAATCGCCTTTGTTCTGCCCCAATGCTCACATTACTAGACTTGCAACAGCCATTCAAGATTGAGATAGATGCCTCTGACTATGCTATTGGTGCAGTTCTTACTCAACAGGGACATCCAGTGGCATATCACAGTGAGACATTGTCTGACACAGTTCGCAAGTATCCTACTTATGACAAAGAAATGTATTCCATTGTGCAAGCTTGTCAACAATGGAAGCATTACATTTTGGGGAAGGAAAAAATCATCCACACAGACCACTGGCCCCTGCAGTTCATACAGACACAAGGGAAGTTGTAGAATGATCACCATCAGAAGTTGTCCACATATCTGCAACAGTTTCATTTGAACATCAAGTACAAGAAGGGTAGCAACAATAATGTTGCAGACTGTCTCAGCCGACCACTGATCATGGCGCTCACCACCGTTCTCAACTCTTGTGGGCACGAGACTTCTAATTGGCCGCTTATCTATAAGAGAGACCCAGAATTTGGCCACACTTACAAGGCACTATTGGGGGGTGCACAAGTTCCAAATTTTCACCTCCAATATGCACTTTTTTTTGTCACCTGGGACACCTTTGTGTTCCTTCAAGCGAGCTTGCCAAGATGATATGGGAAGCACACTATAGTCGAGTCGCTGGGCATTTAGGGGTCGAGAAAACAATAGCAGTACTGCAGAAGTATTTCTATTGGCCAAACCTTTGCAAGGATGTCGGTAAGCACATCAGATCCTGCACTGCTTGTGCCATTTCCAAACCGACCATCAAGAAGCAAGGCCTATATACTCCACTACCTACGACCTTGGGAATCCATCTCCATGGATTACATGTCGGGCCTGCCTTCTACTAAGCATGGAAATGACTGTGTTTTTGTGGTCGTCGATAGATTCTCAAATATGGCCATTATGGCGGCCTGCAAGAAGAATATCACAGTAGAAGCCACTGCTAAACTCTTCTTTGAACGAGTGTGGGTACACTTTGGGATCCCACAGTCTATCATATCAGATCGGGATAGCAGGTTCCTCAGCACATTTTGGTCCAGCCTCTGGTCAATGCTGGACACCAAGCTCACCAAGTCCACAACTTTCCATCCCCAAATAGATGGCCAGATAGAGGTTGTCAAGAGAATGATTGTACACATTCTGCGCATGTACAATTCAAAGCATCCACGCACATGGGATGAGAGCCTCACCTATGTACAACATAGTTATAACTGACCTCTCCATAGTTCAATTGGCCATAGCCCCTTTCAGGTGGGTTTGGGATCCTAGCCACTGTGTCCCATTGACATAGCCATGCCATTTGCGGCTACTCAGACTGATTCAGCTCATGTCCAGTCTGAAGTTGAAAAAGAAAATAAATTCATTGAGCACATTCAACACATCCGCCAATAGGTTCATGACATATTGGACAGAGCCAATGCTAAGTACAAGCAATGCCATGATCAACACCGGGTGCCACACAACTTCCAGTTGGGTGACAAAGTATGGTTACATTTGCAGAAGGAGCGCCTCACTGGACCCAACCGCAAGCTTTTACCACTCTGATACGGGCCGTACACCATCACCAAGGCTGTAGAGAACAATGTCTTCGAGCTTAGTATTCCACCATTCCTTGGTCTGTGCCCAGTATTCAATGTGGACGACCTTTGTCCTTACTTCCCACCTCTATTGGACACCTCTGACATTGCAGAACAACTCACGCCAATAGAGTTAAACCCAGACTGCATGGAACAAGCCACCACAAATTGTATCATGGACATGCAAATCAAGAACACTCATCAACAGAAGATCTAATTGTATCGAGTTGTCAAAGTTGGCCAACTCCTGCACCAAGGAAAGTGGTTCACTAGGGATCAAGTTCAGTAGAAATTTCCTCATCTCATGGAGGAACTTAACACAATGGGGACCATTGCTTCCTAAGGGGGGAGGAATGATCCATGTGGATATTGGTGGTCACCCGCCTATTCCACTCGGGGCCCCACCATTGTCTCTTTCAGTTTTTTAGTTTTTGCACAACTTACTATTTTTAGCAGTTTTTCGGGTCCTAAACTTCCGGAGCCGCTTTGAGGCCCTAAACGACGTTTTTTTGGGAAAACAGGGAGCAACATGGGTCCATGGACTGATGTTGCTCACTCAAAATTTGTAGTCCAGTGGTATGCGCTCACTGAGGAGGACATATATTTCATTACAGGGCTATCAAGGAGAGGGGTGGATTTTCCCTCATTCCTAGAGGTTCCAGTTGGCTATGTAGCAGGGATTCAGTTGGTGTACTCCCAGAAATAATTAGAGCAGATATACTATCTCCTTTATATTTTCAGGTCTCTGGAGGTCAGTTACATATTGCTGCATTTGGTAGTGAGGAGGTGAGGTACCTCTCACTTCTGATTTCGAACATTTCACACAACACCAGTGACGAGCAATGCATTGGTTTCCTATTTCTATATTATGTTGATTCATTAGTACAGGAGTGACGACTTGTTAGGTGGTCTACCATTTTTTTGCAGCATTTCTGTACAGCCTTAGATAGATTTCGTGCTCATGCAAAAGGGAGGGTCAACTTCCCTTTTGCTTTAGAGATTTTATTTTTTATTTTTTGAGAGGTTTCCAGAGACGAGGCCTGATTTTGTTCGGTAGCCTCGTAGGTTGATGTTGGAGGCACGGATGCACATGTGGGGAAAGATGATGCCCAAGAGGGGCGAGACTGAGTTTTCCATGAGGATATCACATGATGCACTAAAGTTTCTAGCCAGTGTTGACGAGCATCCCTTTGTTATGGTCCCCTGTCCTTATGCTGGTTTGGATTGGCGAGGGTGTGCCAACATCCTCTTCACAGATGATGAGCCACCGGATGATAGAGGTAATATTACTGTTTTATTTAAATTTATTCTAACGTGTTCTTTAACTTGTTTTTATTAAATTGTGTAATAAAATTATCTAATTATTGTTCTGTACTTGTATATATTTTGCAGACATTGGGTCTTTTGATGACGAGGACATGCCAGCACGACCACATGATCTAGGTGTGGATCCTGATGACGATCAGGATATGCCAGATGCCGAGGATCATCAGGAGGTCGATGTAGAGAGACCTACTCCTGTTGGTGCACCGCCTTTTTCTAGGCATGATAGGCTTGATAGAAGATTGAGGATGGAGTTGGGCGACCAACTCTGTGCATTTATTTTTGAGGCGGGAGTTAGGCCCACTACTATGAGAGACATATAGGCCGATAGTAGGCTAGTACATATGTGGAGAGGCATGTCGCGTGACATGTAAAACTTGATGCATCATGTCGTAGGAGCTACGACCTTAGTTACACGACTAAGGAGGACCCTTGCACATTATAGGCGTGTTCGAGATGCAACACGTGATCAACAGTCTGTGAGCAGCGTCGATGCATCATATGATGATCACGATTAGGGGAGTGATTATCGTTCACCTCGCTTTGCGCTAGATGAGAAACCTCCACTAGCATCGAGCAAAATTCATCATAGAGAGTAGGCTGGACCATCGACCATGTCTAGTCATGACGATGAGCAGCTGACAGTTGATCCTGATCAATATGAGGCACTAGTACTAGATCAACAGGCACATTATGATCATCATGTATCGACTGAGCTTGTTCGAGGCTGGACCATTGACTAAGCAGGCCTCGACTATTACTACTATTGATGATGTACCACCAACTGATATATGACATTTATATTACAGTTGTATATTTTTTACATTATTCAGTTATATATATCTCTGTGTGTGTGTGTGTGTGTGTATGTGTATATATATGTGTGTGTGTGTATATATATATATATATATATATATGGTCCATCTATTTTATGTTCATATTGCAGTTGTACTTAATTTACATGTTGGTGATCATCAGGATGTGTATATTGTTAGGTCATGTTAGATATGTCCATTTAATGTGTAGCTTGCAGATAGATGTGTATGTGATAGCAGTTATTTCACATGAGATGTACAGCAGTTGACAATTTATTTATAAAATATATTAATGAATGATATGGTACAAGTTTCATATTGATCAAGAAATGGCTGACAAGAGATCAAGTAACAAAAATATTGATAACACATCAAGAAAAACAAAAAAGGCAAGTTCTTTGTAAATTATTTACAAAAAATATTATTTTTGAACTATATGAAAGTTTAACTAATATGTATTGTTTACTGTGTATCATACAGAGCCACAAAATGATGAAGCCTGATAAGATTATTTCTGATCTAGGACCAGAAGAGCGTAAAAGCTTGATGGAAAAATTGCAAAAGGATGAATAAGGTGAATGAAAAAATACTATCGATCCAATATGAGTTTCTTTTTTTAATTTTCATTAATAATATGCTTAAAATTATTAGATAACATGTGCCAGACAATATATTTATTCACATATGTTTAATGTTCTACAGGGACCAAAAACTTAGAAAATGAATGTTGTTCTAAGAAAAGAAAAAAAATAGAACATGCAAATGAAAATGAATTTCTCCTTAGCTCATCTGGAGTGGTGTTGGAGGTTAACAAAAGGGGGAAATTTTTTTACAAAAGTTTGAGGGATCTAGTGGAACGAATGTATAGACGTTCTTTCCACTTACAATACAAAAATAAATCCAATGATTCCAAGAACCAAATTTTATCTAAACCACAGTAAGAGTTTCCAGAGAATTGGTCAATGAGACATGTCATACTTTTAATAGCAAAAACGTACAAAAAAAGAAGAAGGAATGAAAATGTAATATTCCTTTAAATGTTTGTCTAGAATTATTTATAAATATCATTTTTGTTATATATACTTTTCATATATGAATATAAAAATTAAATAGTTTATTGTCATGTTACATTTTCAGGAGTATTATGAAAATCTCAAAAGATGAATGAGCTGATATCAGAAATATGCCAGTAGGAATGTCCAAAAAGGTGTACAAGGATATGGTCAAAGAAATGCAAAAAAATTACATCACAGGAGGAGTCATCTCAACAACAACGTGCTTCAAGTGTAATATGTAATCATTGAATTTTTTGATCATTAGGTACAAGAAATAAACAATTTAGCATTAAATAGTAATTTTCAAGTATTTTCTTGCAGAAAAGAAAAGAAAATGGAACCCATTTAGCACATAAAACAGGACGACAAGGAAGAAAAGGGTTGATATATAAGTTTGTGAGTAATAGTTACTTCCTTATAACAACTTAACTATATTTCTTTTTTGTATTTTTTAAGTTGTTTTTCAAAAATCATCATTGAATGTCTTCAAACAGGTGCTAACATAGAAAGAATAACCATTGGACGAATTGATTGACATTGGGTTAAATATTCCTTGTGAATATATGTTGGCATATCAAAAATTAATTGTGGAATTTGTAAGCATTTATCGATCTTGTTTTACTTAGCTCCATCTATAATTAATAGAACAAAAATTATCTTTTATATTAAATATATGATTTGTTATGGGGTATAAAACTTGCAGGAAACAAAGTATGGAACTGTGCCAATAGATGAAATCTTGAAAGATGGCATACTACATGGTTTTGAAAGAATGTATGATAGTTCATGAGTCAATTGTTGCTATGGTACGTCATTTCTTTTCCATTTACATTGATGTATATTATTTAATATTGCAATTTTCATTATTCTCACAAATGTATATACACCCATTACAATTTATTTTTATGTTTGTAGGTGGAAGGTGAAGAAGAAGAAAACAATCAACACTGTGAACAAAAATTCTTGCAAATAACCCAAGTCATGGAAGTAGCTCTAGCAGTGACAACAGTTCAAGAGAAGAATGATGATCACTATGTTTGGATATCAAAGCAAGGTGTTGTATTTTTTGAAATATTTGTTTGTGAAATCAAACATTTTTTTTAATGTAATGGACATAGTGTCCCAATTGAAAGACAAAGGGATACCAATAAATATCCCATTTTGTATGACAAAGACTGTAATATATATATATATATGTTTTAATTTATTCTATTGCATTCTCCATTGTCGCTGTGAATTGTAACACCATTGATTAAATTTATGGATGATTAAATATTATAATGAAGAGATGTGAAATTTGATGATATGATATAACAAATTAATCCAAACATCACATTCAAATGCACTAATAAAAATTTAATTCATTTGAATGTTGTTATAAGATATGTGTCGTCTTTTGATGAATAATGAATTTTAAAAAATCACAATAATTATGATATGATATAAAAAATTAATCCAAACATCACATTCAAATGCATTAATAAAAATTTAATTAATATGAATACTGTTATAATATGTGTCGACTTTTGATGAATAATGAATTTAAAAAAGTCACAATAATTGCACTGTCACAGGTCGATGTTTCTAAAAAATACAAAATGAACACCGATGCATGTTAGTTAATGTACACCGGTGTGTTTATATGACCTATAGGCATCGCACAAATATCGATACCAATTATAAATCTTGGTGCATTTGTGCGATACTGCACACCGGTGCGTTTATGTGAGTCTATGCACCGGGGCATTTGTACGACCTATAAGCACCACAAAAATACCAATACGAATTAGAACAAATGGTGTGTTTGTATGATACTTCGCACTGGTGCGTTTCTATAACTCGACATACCAGAGCATTCAGACAAGATATGGGCACCGCACAAATCCCAAGACCAATTAGAATGGCCCCGTGAATTGTATCACCAACATTGTGCCCTGGTGCGGTTTTATACCATGAAGGCCCAATGCATGCACCTTCGACTGCCCCGGGCCACCTTCTAGATGACATGCACCGGTGCGTTGACACCTTAGTAGTGCACCGATGAAAAAAACATCCATAATAACCTCCGACTGCTCAGTTTTTTTAGTTGTGTTTAAATTTTGTTAAAAGCTCCGCCAAAACCTCTGTAACCATAAACGGATGTTGTAGCAAATGTGTTTTTGACAATTTTGGCCAATTTTATAACACTAAAAACCTCCTTTATAACCTCCACTAGAGGGTATTTTCCTTGTAGTGTATTAATCAATTGGAAAGTGAGGGAATTTATCCCTCACTTTTTCCTTTTCAATCCATCGATCCTTACTTGGATGCATTCCCTTGAAACCAACACGAAGGTACTCCACATCTCCCCATTGTGAACTCATGGTCTTCCTGTCAAGAATGATGTCCTATGGTAGCTTGTCCAAGTATTCATGTGAAAAATTGTCCATTGTAGGAACTTTTCCAATATCTTCAGTGTCCATGATCAACGAAGGCTCATAAATATTCAAGTTTTCAATGTTCGCCATTGAATATATCTACATGTATGTTGGAAAATAGAGATGAAAAACATTGTCTCCAATATTTTATATTATGATGAATGGGCCCGGATTGTTCACAACTTATTTCCTTCCCCTTTCATTTTGTTCTTGCTGATGTGGAGCCACATTTTGTCTCCAACCTGGAATTGGTGATTAACTCCATGCTTTTCATGTCGATCTTTGTATCAAGCTTGATTTTTCTCCAAGTGCTCCTGCACTTCCTGGTGAATCGTCTGTATCCGATGAATGAACTTTCGTGCTTTTTCCTTGTCATCTCACCCACTAGAATCTTCTTCTATCCCAAGGACCATGTCTAAGGGATCCTTTGGAAAATAACCAAAGCATGTCTCGTCTGATGAGCTCTGAGTGGATGAATGCACTGCCCGATTGTATGCATTTTTTACATAAGGAAGTTGCTTGTCCCACAACTTATAATGCTTTCCATGATAGCCTTGAAGTGTATCATTGTGTGGTTGACAACCTCTGTTTGTGCGTCGGTCTATGGATTAAATATCCTACTCCTCTTCAACTTGATGTCCATCATTATCCACAAACTCATCTAAAACTCTCCAAGTAAGCGAGAGTCTCAAGCAAACATAATGGATGTGGGCACCCTAAAATGGACCCATACAAATTGGAAGAAGAGATGAGCAGTCTGATCTGCAATGACCTTCTTTTTACAAGGCATTAATACACACATTTTTATAAATCAATCCACAATGACATAAAAATAGTCATGACCACTCCTAGACAAAGGTAAAACACCTACAAAATCAATTGACATACTTTCCCATAGACGACTCAGAACATGGAGTGGTGTGTAAAGCCCTATTTTTCTATTACCAGCTTGCAAATTGAACACAACACAAACCTATTTACATATCGAGTCACAACCTTTTTCATGTGAGGCAAAAAAAAAACCTCTTTAAATGACACAAAGTATTTTCTACACCAAAATTACCTAGAGAGGTATGTCCCTCTTTGATTACATGTATCATTTCATTGGTGGAAATATAAAGTTTTCCAAGGTGGTAAAACAATCTTCCCTGCAGGTGATAATTATCCACCTATGATCCATGTGTCAGTTTTTCATAAATATCCTTAAAATAATAATCATCATCATCATATTGTTCAACATAAGTTTCAAAAGATAAAGAATCATTTTGAAAAACTATAGATGCATAAATAGGAGGGCAAGAAAGCATATCTTCCACTTTGTTGTTGGTGCCCTTCTTGTATTGTATTACCAAGTGAAATTGTTGGAGGAATCCCATCCGTTTGAAATGACGTGCTTGTTGAAGCTTGGTCTACAACTAAAGGTACTACAAGGGCTGGTAATCTGTGTGAATGATGGTGTCCTTTTCGATCAGGAAGTGCTTCCACTTCTTCATGCTTTGAGGCAAGGCATTAAACTCCTTGTCATATGTGGGATAGTTCACCACATCTTGGGTTAATGTCTCTGAATGGTAACATATAGCTTTCCTTTGCTGCATCAATATTGCTCCCATGGAATATCCACTAGCATCTGTCTCGATCTCAAAAGGTTTTTGGAGGTCCGATAAGGCGAAAATTGGTGTGGTGTTGATATTCTCTTTTAGTGTATCGAGGCTTTCTACTGCTTTCCTCCCCACCGAAAGTTTTTCTTCACACTCGTCAATGCATGAAAGGGGGTGCAATGATAGAGAAGTTGGAAATAAACCTTCTCCAGTATTGTACTAAACCTAAAAAGCTACAAACCTCTATAAAATTGGTGGGTTTAGGCCACTTTACAATCACATCAATTTTAGAAGGATATATTTTCAATTGTCCACAACATAAAATGTGACCCAAGTAAACCAAAGAGGTCTTACCAAATTCACACTTCAACATTTTTACATAGAATTTTTCATTTTTCAAAAAATCAAGCACATTCGTAACTTAACTCACATGATCATCCCATGTCATACTGTAAGAAAGAATTTCATCAAGATACACAAGTACAAAATCATCAAGAAAAGTCCTGAAAATATCATTCATCACCTTCATGAATGTGGCCAGAGCATTGCATATTCTGAATGGCATCACCATCCATTCAAGCAACCCTTTTCTCATCTTGAATGCGGTCTTCCATACATCTCGGTCTATAATCTTGAACTATGATAGCCATTATGCAAGTCCAGTTTTGTCAAATATACAACATTTTTCAATTGATATAAAAATCATCAATGCAAGGGAGAGGGTATTGATTCTTCAACATTATTTTTTTGAGTGCCTTGTAGTCCACTCACATCCTCCATGTGCCATCCTTTTTTGACACCAACACGATAGGTGAGCCACATGGAGAAGAACTTGGTCTTATGACCCGATTCAACAATTCTTGTACCTGCTTCTTTATCTCCTCCATCTCGATAGCTGAAAACTTGTACATACCAATGTTGGATAAAGGAACATCCTACTGCAAGTGAATCTCATGTTGGATCTCATGCTTTGGAGGCAACCCACTTAGTTCCTGAAAAAAACCCATCATAGTTAGAAAGAATTTCACACAATTCCTTTTTATGAGTGAGATCACAACCTTGGAAAGTATCAAATGTCTCCACATCTTTTGATCTCACAACCACGAGCATGCACCCTTTGCTTGAATTCACCAACCTCTTCATCTCACCTACACTTACAAGACTGACACTAATTTTTTCACAATGAGCTCTAAAAATGAATTCCACCTCATCTTTCGTGAGATGATGATTTTTTTCATGGTAAAAGAAAATTGATTTTCTGTCATACAAATACAAACTCCCCAATACCATGCCACAGATATCAAAAGGTACAAAATCAAGATCAACCTCATCTACTAGCTTGGATTCAATCACAATTATAGCCTTACATTGTTTTGTTACATGTAATTTGGCTTTTCACACACCCAACCAAGAGGGTAAGGTTTCATAACCCCAATTTCTTAACCAAGGATTTTGAAATCAAATTTACTTGTAAACCTGAATCCAACAAGGTTTCCACTTTAGTAAGTTTCATTATGACTATAATGTGGAACAATTCAATTCTCTTTCATTCATTAAAAAGAGGCTCATTTGAAGAACTTGTGCTTGCATGTGATTCAAAATTTTCATTAGCATGAAGAGAAAGAGTACCTTGTGTGCTCACTGTTGTGATCAATGTGTCATCATTGGAATTGGATCTAAGGTCCTATTGCATGGTTTCCACCGTCTTCTGCTTGCCATTTCCACCAAATATATTTGGATTCAACTTCCAACGGTGTTCATCATCATGGCCTTACTTCTTGCAATGAGTGCAAGATGGCTTCGCTCCTTCCTCTTTCTTGGTTGTAGCTTCCTTCTTGTCATTTCCCTTTCCTTTTCCTTTGAACTTGTCATTATGACATTTAAAAGATGATTTATTTGTCTGCTCTTCTTTATCATTTTTTCCCCTACTTTCAAGGTGAATGGACTTCACACTGGATGCATCATTAATAGTAATCTCAATTAATAATAAAGAATTCTTGATGTAACTATGCAATAACCAATATACTTTGTTACAATTTTAGGTAAATCGAGTGGAATGTTCAAATTCAAATCTTGTTTTCTAAAATCTTTTGTGAAGATTTTTTCATTTTGAACCTTTCCTTGTCTTAAATATTTTGAAGATTTTTTCATTTTGAACTCTGTGAGTGTTTTAGTGTATGTGATTGCAGGTGAAAAATGAGGAAGATTAAAATACCATTGGCCTCGTGGAGTTAGTAAAAGGGATTCAATGAAGAGAATTCCTACTTATGGAAACTGAGGCTTTTTATGTTTCAATGACATAACGACATTAACACATGGAAATAATTAGTGACTCAATGCTAAAAGGAAGTCAGAGAATATATGATATGAATTCTGAGTAATTTAGCATCAATAATACTGGAATAAAGATATAAAAGAGAAAAACAAATCCATTGAAACACATCAATAATCTGAGGTAAAGCAAGAAAAGTCATTGTTTGTCTATTACTAATATCAAAAATTATAATAGCAGTTGTGTCAAAAGAATTCTTCAACCCATTCTAACTCTAAAAATATCTCATTTATAGAGTGAGGACTCATAAAAATGATATTCCACCTTGATAGCTTCAAATTCCCACCTCAAAGACCTATTTCAAACATGATTCCATCACTTAGAGACTTCCTAGGGATAATTCTGTTTTGCAGAGTTTGAATACAAAAAGGACTCTTCTTTCATTAATAGTTCAACAAATGCATTTAATAACCCTTATCAACTACAAACAAATAATTTTATGAGTGTACTGGAGTGTTGATGTGTGATTATGCCACGTGGATGCTGAGCTGGACCTCCTCCAAGTCGAATTTTACAATTTTTTCATAAATCTGGTTAGTGAAAATTTTAAAAATAGGCTTCAAAGATGAGTGTATAATTTCCCAACCCTGATGGAATTTATGAAACTAAGAGAGGTTTTTGTATATGAAAATTTTATGAATAAAAAAATCTTTCATATTTCCAAAATCCTTTTTCATTTGGTCAGAAATCAAACTTGAAGTTGATTGCTAAAACAATCATGTACAAAAAATTTCGTAGCGCTCATTTCGTAGCAAATTTTTGTAGCACCTCTGTTTTAAACACTTTTGCCAATAAATTTCACATTATGTTGCCATGAGACTTTAAAAAATGTTAGGAGGCTTCATGAAACATGTCTTCCCACTTTTAAGGAGCTGCTGCCATCACACATGATGAAAATATACCTCCATGATGAATTGACAATTGTAGATGAGTTAGACAACATTGTGGACCAAACCTGCATGAAAATATCTTCCTGACCATATTTTACCTCCACATGTGATCAGATAACCTTGAATGCACCACTTCAAGACAAAATTCCTTCAATATTAAACTCACTGCCAAAATAGGGGAAAACATGGCAATTTCATAGAAACTTTTGGTAGCAAAATTAATTTACCAATTTCCACCACCTCTTAGCTCTCTTTTCTTTCATGGATATATTTTGATAGGTTTAAAGAGCTAATAAAATTTTTTCCCAAGATTTAATTTCAATTTTAACCACCTTTATTTTTTTTAAAAGTCATCTTCAAAAATTTTGCATCGCTTTTTGGGCTTCAAGCCTAGCTGGCGCTGCGGAAACACCTAAAGTGTAAAAAAATCAAAATTCTCCTTTTTCTTCAAAATTTCACTAGTAGGTCTGAAGATTGATATGATGAAGGATGATAAAGAAAACTTGGTTCAAAATGCGTCTTACCCTCCTCAAAAAGCATCATTTTCACCTCTATAGTTATATTTGCTGCGAAATTTTGTAAAAATAGACAGGTGGCCATTTTTCTGATTTGATGACTATGCAAGTGAACCCAAGGTGGATTATTGTGGATATGACCCTAAATAAAATACTAATGAAGTGTCTATTACCTATAATAACATGATTAAGTGAATTTCTCATCAAATGAATGATCTAACCTAATGAGACAAGGTGAAGCTTATGATGACCCTATTAAAAACAAATTTGAAAAATTGAGAGTGATAATAGTGGCTCCACTGGGGATGTTGTGCCCTTGTGGTACAACAAATAACTAGTATTTCCAGTGCCATATTCATTGGGATACTCCCATCTTCAAAATGAAAACTTGCAACCTGCTCTGACCTGTAACCTCGACATTGAAAAACCAATAGCTGCTAAAGAAATGAAAGTACACATGTTGAATTTAAAACTAAAACTAACAAAATTCTTGATCTTCAAGCTTATTTATATAAAAATGATCCTACTCTACTTGCTCAGCATAAAAGCTGAATCAAGTGATCTCACACTTCCAATGAAGCTAATCAATAAGTTGAGTACTGGATGGGAACGGGCATTCCACTTCTTTTATCACAAAACCATTCTTGAGACATGACAACTTATTCCACCGTCTGAATTTGTCTACATAAATGAAAATCATATTGAAATTCATTTCTATATAAGATTCTAGCAGAGCTGAAAAAGGATCTTTGAGAGCATGCAAAAATAATTCTTGTTGATCAACAAGAAAATATAAGTATGATCCTTTGATGTTGTTCCTTGTTCAAATTCTTCATTATAACTCTTGTGATCATTCTCAAATAAAAAAGAAGAAATTTTTTCATCATTATTTTCATTTGGGAGAAAGAAAAACTTGGAGTATTCTTGGACAATTTCAAAAGGAACTTCCTCAGCATGTACCACATAAATTTCTAGGGGTAATTCTTCATATGATTCAACATGCATACTCATCTGATTGTATAAAATTTTATTTTCATAATTTTCCTCATTTGATGTAGGCTGATGCAAGGAATGAGATGAAGAATAACTTTCTTCCTTTACCTGAGAATTATAGCAGTTATCTTCCAGTATTTCCTCTTGTTGTTTGAAATTATTCTCATATTCATGATGATCAAAAGACTGACAAGTTTGCTACAAATTTTCATCAAACTCAAAGGATGTAACATGATTTTCATAAATAAACTCCTTTTGGGTTTCATTTTCATCCAAGAGAGAGGCTACCCCTTATTCTTGGTGATGAAAGGGGTTGTCATGAAGGGCCTCTAAAATTTCCTCATTCATAAACTCATCATCTTCATAAAAATTCTCCAAATATTCAATAAAACTCACAAAATGTTTACAGTAGTCTTTGACCAACAACAAGGAGGAATGAGATTCTTTATACATATCATAAAATGCAACATGGAAATCAAAAAGAGAATGTAAGCCGAACCATTTGGTAGGATTTCGTACCAATACCATGCTTTTCCCTCTAAAGTGACCATACAAATTTTCATGCGACAATCATAAGGAAATTGAACCTTAAGTCTGCGTACATGCATATGGAATCTAACTAAGTGAAGAGGAGCATTGTATTTATTTTCATCTTTAAATATGGGAAGATAAGTTAACCAATTGACTTTTGGCATAGGATTTGGAAAACCAGGGATGTGAGACCAACTCATAGGGGCATACCTAGCATTCTTTCTTGCAATGGAACTCATCTTGGAACTTCATCAAGATACTAATCTTCAAGCAGTGAAGTCACTTTCCAATTGATTATTTGATGTGTGGAGTCGGCAGAACAGAAATACAACCAATATGTGTCTAAGTGTCTTCTGCTCTCAGACCTTAGAACTGAAACTTTGTCATTCTTCCCAGGAAAAATTTACACCTTCGTTCCCTGGCAATGGCGCCAATATGTTATGACCAAATTGTGTCTTGTTAGGCTTCTTCAATGGTCAACTTGGAGTAACTATTTCAAGACCACTTTTGACTGAGGATTAGTCTCAACTTATCAAATGATTTTACTCAACTAGGTCTTAAAATGGATGGCTAACTCTGTGAGTGTTTTACTATATGTGATTGTAGGTGAAAAATGAGGAATATTCAACTACCATTGGGCTCTGGAGTCAGTAAAAGGAATTCAATGACAAGAATTCCTACTTATGGAAATTGCGGCTTTTTATGTTTCAATGACATAACAACATTAACACATGGGAATAATAAGAGAATCAATGCTAAAAGGAAGTAAGAGCATATGTGATATGAATTCTGAGTAATTTAGCATGAATACTACTGGAAGAAATATATAAAAGAGACACATAAATCTTTTGAAACACATCAAGATGAGTTGGACGACATTGTGGACCAAACCTGTATGAAAATTTATTCCTGGCCATATTTGAACTCCACATGTGATCAGATGACCTTGAATGCACCACTTCAAGACAAAATTCCTTCAATATTCAACTCACTACCAAAAAAGGGGAAACAAGGCAGTTTCGTAGCAACTTTTGGTAGCAAATTTAATTTACCAATTTCCACCACCTCTTAGCTCTCTTTTCTTTCATGGATCTATTTGATAGGATTAAAGAGCTAATAAAAAGTTTTCCCAAGATTTAATTTCAAGTTTAACCACCTTTTTTGTCAAAAAATCATCTTTAGAAATTCTGCAGCGCTTTTTGGGCTTCAAGCCTGACTGGCGCTGCGAAAACACCTAAAATGTAAAAAAATAAAAATTCTCCTTTTTCTTCAAAATTTCACCAGTAGGTCTGAAAATTGTTATGATGAAGGATGATAAAGAAAAATTGGTTCAAAATTCCTCTTACTCTCCTCAAAAAGCATCATTTTCACCTTTGTAGTTATATTTGCTACAAAATTTTGTAAAAACAGACAGGTGGCCATTTTTCTGATTTGATGACTATGCAAGTGAACCCAAGGTGGATTATCGTGGATATGACCCTAACGAAAATTATAATGAAGTGTTTATGACGTATAATAACATGATTAATTTAATTTCTCATAAAATGAATGATCTAACCTAATGAGACAAGGTGAAGCTTATGATGACCCTATTAAAAGCAAATTTGAAAACTTGAGAGTGATAACAATATCAACACAATGTATTTAAGGAGTTTCAGTTTGGAGAAATTTTTTACTTACACATCAAACCCAAGAAGATATCCTTGATTACTAGGTCATGTGCCAAGTTGGAACCATGGTATTTTGGGCCTTTCAATATTCTTGAGAGGATTGGACCAGTAGCCTATCGACTTGCACTGCCTCCAACAATGAAATTCCATGATGTTTTCCATGTGTCATTACTTAAGAAGTATTTGAAATATGTTGATCATGTGATTTTATATTCGATATTCATGCAAATGGAACTAGAAGGAGAATTCCATTCAGAAGCTCAATGCATTTAGCATTCAAATATTCTCATGCTCCAGGATCGAGAAATTGGTGAAGTTAAAGTGCAATGGAAGCACTTTGGGCCCGATGAAGCTGCATGGTAGATGGTGAGCCCTAGTATTGCACAAAGAATGATACAACTTCCAGAGGAAGGCCTAATTTAGTTTATCAACCCAAGTTTCGTACAAACTTGGAGGTGAAAGTGTTATATACACTACAGATGCATTCTACTCATGTCATCCTCTTCAAATTTCTACGAAAGGGTGCTATTTCTAGGGTTTCTAGATGAATTTTGTCACACTTCTGAATTTAGACCTAGGTTTACAAATGATTCAAATCCATTACTCTATTAGCAAGAAAAGAACTATTTTACAACAAGAAAGTGCATCTAACTACTCCGCAATGAAAGAAATCTTCACATTAATCTATGATAAGAAATGGAAGCAAACTAGGCATCTTGCATGAAGTAAATTGTTGAATTGAAATTGCATAAAGGAAACTAACCTAATCACACTTTTTTGGGCCAAAGGTCTAAAAACACTCTATCTACTCTATGTTATATCTATCATTCTTTTAATCATACAACTAATCATGTCCTAACTATGCTTGTAAATTTATTGTTTTGCAGCTAGGAGGAGAAAGTGATAAGGTGGCTTATCAAAGGTTTAAACTCATGGGTGCAAGGATGAAGGTGTCTGGGTCATTTTTGCAGGTCTAGGTGATGTGGATGGTGGTTCCTGAGCTTAAGGAGGGGCCCATTGGTGGTGCTACAAGTGCTGCTACAAATTTCCTATAGTGCTACAAGAAAGCCTTGAATTGCTATAGGAAATAGTCCGAGGGCAATCCGAGGCAAAAAATGGGCGAGGAAAGCATAGGGAAGGTGTGTTTGGATGATTGGAAGGTGGAAAACCCCTTGGACTAGCTCAAAACCCCTTGAGAAGCATGTATTTCGCCTCTAGGGTTTTCTCACGGTGTGGAGATGAAAAAACTGAAAACAAAGCTGATGGCGATTTTGATGAAAAGAAGGCTGATGAAGGGTGAGAAATGAAGCTAAAGGTATTAGTAAAGTTATCTTTGGCTATACTACTTGAATCTGCAAGAAAAATGCTCGTTCATGCAACAAATATTGACAAATTTATGATGAAAGAAATGGAAAAGATGAGTTGAATTTGGATCTCAAATCTACTTTATCCTACAAACAAAAATCTAACTCAACATTCTAAACATGTTCATGGAACTATAGCAACCTAACTATTAATTCCAAGAAATGATAAACTAAAAAGCAAATTATTCCTGTGGAGAACGTCTACCCTCCTCAAGTTCAAATGAAAGGGATGAGAGAGGGAGGCTTGACAAACAACTTTCTAAGTTTATAAACTATTCTACCAACATGTAAGCAAGCTTAATCTACAGCAAAGACAAATGGAAGAAAACTAAAAAAAATGAATTGAAAAGTAAGCAAACTAGCTAACAACTCATAAGAAAAACTAGCTACAATGACATAAAAGTAAATAATGAATACACAAGAGAGACTAAGGCCAATGGATTGGGCCCTAACCCACAATCCTATCCCTCTGAAACTAGATCAATGAAGCAAAATTTGAATACTCATTTTATTGCAGAAAATAGTCTCATTACATCAACATGAAAGTCTCAAAAACCTATTACAAGAGCTAAGAGTCTAATAGCTTCCTTCAAAGTTTAAATCCTAATGAGCTCTTTCTCAGCCCTATTTAACCTAGATAGTAGCTACCAACAACTCCCTATAAATTAGGTGATGTGTCCACTTTGACTGCAAGTGAAGTGTAGCTTTGGTGCACTTGATCTTGAGTTTGCTTGGTTGCCTTTGGTTTTGAGCTATTGGAGGGAATCTTGAGAATCCCTTGGCTGCCTTTGGGAGTTAAGGAGGTGGAAAATACCCCTAGAATCACTCCTTACTGTCTACTCAGATGGAAATATCTTCATAAAAAATGAAATATCTTCATGATTTTCCTGCATTTAACTCATGTTAGGCATTCGAAGTATGACAAGCCTTAGTCACCATCTACTCTAGCAACATAGGACCATAATATAATTAAATGTGAGAAAAAGAGACTTAATAAGGGAAAAACGTGACAACTAACCCCTCCAAATGTACCTAATCATGAAGCTCATCATCACCTTGTTGGGTCAATTTACTATTGTAAACTAACGCAAGTATTTATTATCAATCCAGGTTAGTGGAACTTAGAAGCATCCCCAAAGTATATGGGTTTCAGTTGTGATCAATTTAGAATATGGTTTATTGTTGATTAGGGAAATTCATATTACAAATATAAATCTAACTTAAATAATTTATAAATTCTAAACAATAGATTAAGATATATGAGGTAATAATTGAAGAGGCTCTTCACTAAAAGAGGTCCTGGTTGTCCTTCATCATTTATTTCATGTATCATCAATGCTATTGTGAAAAAAATAATTCAGAAAAGCAGGAAATATGAATCTTAGTTTTGAACTCCTAATCAGATAGAAGAAGTATTTAACTTAAATACTCATTTGTCTCTTCTTATGCAGAATAGAAACAAGATTAAGATCCATCAGCAATCAAAGCATGTAAAGGCATGTAAAGATGAATTCTAACTAAAAATATTGATTAGATAGAAAGAGTACTTAACTTAAACACTTGTTTTTCCTTTCATATGCAGGGTAATAATGATCATTAGATTCATCAATACTTGAAAATAAACAAATTAAACATAATCAAACTAATTCAGAACTTGTAGCTACGAAATAAACTAAGAAGTACACTTAGCTCGGTGTGGGGGCCCTCCACCCTTGCCTCGCACATTGAAGGTAAATTCAGCTACTTAAGGCTTCAATCAATCAACCAGCATGTAAAAACATCAACATATGATAGAATAGATCTTCAATTATGTCTCCAAGTCTCATAAATAATAATAATAAGTCATACAAGTTCCATATCAAAGACTTCAAAGTTTGAGGCTTAAATAGATAAAATTGTAATGTCCTAAATGGGGAAAAATAAGCACAATAGGGAATATCTTGATATAGTACTCTATGGGATCACATTAGTGTGGAAAAAAAACCAGAAAATTCTAAACTAGAGATAGAAGAGTAGGGCATTTACTGGTTATATCACCTCTAAGGAGAGGATGAAAACTAGAGGCTTACTGGCCCGTTCTAGACTCTGTCTATAGAAGACTGATGAAACACAACAAGGGTAGGAATGAAAAAATCCTCTTGGGGTTTTCTACACTTCAGAACCTTATATCTACATATCTAAAGTATGGGTCCAAAGAGAAGCAAAAACCAAACAAGAGAGAAGCGGGAAATTCCACTACTAGGCAAAACTGCAAGAGGATTAGGGAAAACGTTGTATAAGGAAAATGGTGCAAGAATAACACTACTCAGGGCTGGGTACCCTTATGATAGGATATGTGGGACCTCCATGCATATTTTTAAAAAAAATAAATGGGTTTGAGGGCCTTAAACAGACCTCCCACGAAGCTGACTAGTTATAAATCAGCTAAAGAGAAGAGCTGATGGAATGAAGAAGAACCCACTTCCGAATTGCACAGTTTCAGCAGAGATTATTTGAAAAATAGCCATCATAAATGTAAAACAGTATAGCAGTAGAAAATCAGACTTTAGATGAGTTCCTTAAGAATTATAGTAGATTGCATGAGGAAATAAGTAAGAAATCTTCAGATCTAGGAGCTGCAATATGTGTAAAAGTTGCAGAGATGACTGAACATCATCCTAGCAAGTATTCTTCAGTAGTATGACATTAAATTTCATATATGAAATAGAAAAATGGCTGAAACATCAGATCCATAACAGATCTGGAAATTACTCAACCTTCTAATCAAGATCCCCTTAAGGGTTTTACAAAATAAAGCACTAGAAAGTGTAGATCTAACTTTTTATACACAGAACTATAGAAAGCTTCAGTAATTTCTGAAGATGAATTTATTCAATGATAATATACATTATATTTTAACATAATATATCAGCAAGATACTTCATTAATCTTCAAGGTGAGAGGTAAGCCTCAATCACTAGAAACAAGTACAATAGCAGATCTAGCCAATAGTGAAGCAATATGTGAGAAATAACGCAATAGACAATGAGACTACATAGTAGCTAGGGCTGAATATTAAAATAGGTAGAATATACAGATCTGAAATGAAAAGATAACAAAGATCCTCTTCCGGGTGGTCACAAGACACCCTCCTTGAGAGAAATCCCTCAAAAATACTAGATCCTTGCAGATCTAGAATTTCCACTTACTGCAGCTGTAAAACCCTCAATGAGCTAGCACTGTCAATACAAGCATAGCTTGGCTTCCAACTTGATAGTGGTTCAAAATAGCTTACTTCCATCCAAGAGCTACTCAAAGAAGGATAGAGGATTCCTAAGCAGGAGATCCTCTCTTTCTCTTGCTAAACATCAAAGAGAAATGGAGTTGCCTTAGCAAGCTCTGAAAATGAAATATGATCAACAACCTCCTCATGAGCCTTCATCATCCTTTTATAACATTGGAGTCTCTTGAAAAAATCTAGACCACTTTCATCCTTTGGTCCTTTTCACATTTGGAAACCCCTTCTAGAAATGCGTAGTCCATCAAGGAGGTTCAACGAACCTAGACAGCACTGTTGAATTGGTCAAACATGATCTCCTTTGGTGGTCTTGGCCTTTCCACACCTGCAAGATTTTATTATGATGGCCTAAATATGTCTCCTTTCACTTAGGCACTTATTTATTCTTGATTTTCAAGAGGATTAGACATCCTCCCTTGCAATTTATTCATTAATCATAAGATGCAAAATAAATAAGGCAAAATTAATGTCCAAATTAGTTGAAGCTAATTTTGGGACATTACAGTCTCCCCCTCCCAAATGTTGCTTTTCCTCAAGCAACTGCAAGGGTGCTGCAAAACTCCACCTTCTTCCCTTGTGGCCTCCTCATCATATAGTCTCCTCCATTTCTCTAAAATTTCTGCAATATCTTTGTCCTCCCAATGGCCTTTCTTTAAGATGCAAGTTTGCCCTTGATGAATAAATTCAAAGGCTCTCATCATGAAGAAATGGAAGGTTGTGGTGGAAACCTTCTTGCTGATCCATGGCCTCCTCAAGAAAGAAGTGATGTCTATCATGGGGTTTTCATGATCCATGAAAGACTACCATCCCCATGCTATCATCAAAATGAAGTGGATTACCTCCCAGCTTGGCAATCCATAGAAGATCTCCTCCCCACTACATGTGAGAGGCATGTCACCATCCAACATATGGCTCACTTTACAAATAGACAAGTGCTTAATCATAGTGGCCATACAAAATCCCATGATCCCATGGAATCATGTAATGCAATAAGAATGGGGAACTCCTTCCCCCAAGGGCACATTCAACAAGTGTGCCTTTCCTCCAACTATGCCCCCAACAAAGATAAGGACATCTTCAGCTTGTTGGATCATGATTAGAAGTATGCTAGCTGCCATATGTGATAGATAGGAAGGAATATGTTCCCTCATGTGCAACCAGCGCAGTTTTATCCTCAATTGCCATAGAAAAAGATATAACAAGTGCCTCCCCCAACACTTGTTTGCTGCCTCATGTCTTTGGAATGCTTGGAGAATGTATATTATGGTTGGTGTAAAAGAATCACACCATGAGGAATGAAGTAGCTTTCCAAGTTTCTCCAAGGAATGGCCTTCATCAACATAGTTCATGGCCTTAGATAGCCCATGAAACCCATCATACTTAGTGCCCCATCTTGGCACCATGCCCTACAAATAAGTGTCAGAAAAATACAAGCATATAGGAGATGCAAAATAATGCTCAAGAGGATGAGTCTCTCTATATACTTGTTTTACATCAATAGGGTAACTCATGGATGAGTTCCCCCTCACACTCAAAGGATAAGGAGGTGTGAATGGTGGCTCCTCCCAAGAGCTATGTTCCTCCTCCTCAACCAGGTAGTCCATGCACTTCTTCATATGAGAGTACACATATTCTTTGTAGCCTTCCCATATGAATCCACCCAAGAGAGTATGATATTATTTGACAAAACTAGTGGGTTTGGAAAGTAGGATTTCATAGATGGAATCCAATAGTCCCTCCTTGAGTTTGGAGTTACCATCCAAAATAATAATATTGTAGAAATAGATAACTCCATCTACCACCTTGAACCTTTCATCCTTTACTTCCCCTTCAAGAACCCCCCATGTGTTGGGAATCCCAACAAGGATCCAAGCTCTCCAAGAATGACAACGCTTTAGAAATTTGAAATCAGCCCCTGTCCTCTCATGGCTCCCATCTTTGACACCCTCGATATCAAAATCACATGCTGGAGAATCATCATCATCCTTTTGCAGCCCCATTTGTAGCTGTTCTTGTACAAGACAAGAATGGAGCATATGGAAATCAACTTCCCCTTGGAAGGTCTTTGTCTTCCAAAATATCCTACTTTTTTCCCATGTATACAAGAGGATTAGGATCCCCTTGCCATCTTCATAAATATTCTTTGTGAATGAAGAGATCATGGGTTGTCCCAAAGATATGGAGTTGCCATGTATCCTCATGCTCATGCCATCATATATCTCTGATTTCTTCTTCCTCAGCGTATATATTTGAATTGGAATTTGCAATGTCCCTTTCAGGAAAATGCTCATCTCTCTCCTGAATGCTTGAGAGATTCTCTACGCTGTGCTAAATTCTCCCAGGGCTCCTTCCTTGGCCAAGTATGCATATGCAACCCATAGATTAAGGAACACTTTAGGTTGCCTCCTATCAAGAGGTGCTCCTTGTAGAGGGCCTCCTTGCAGAGAATTATGAAGGCATGAAGTAGGATCTCGATTTAAGTAGGCAGACTTGCCCTCACCACAGCTACATGGATCCTTTTTCCTCCCTTGTGTTTCCAAGCCTTGAAGTAGAGGAGGATTAATGCCTCCTTCATTATGATGCTCTTCCTCTCCTTCAACCTCTCCTACCTCCAAGACCTCATCACAAATTAGTGATAGTACATCCTCCTTACGCATGAGATCCTATGGGACCCTTTGCAAGAGTGCAAGAGTCTCTTCTCTTGGAGCAAGTGCTCCAACCTCCTCCTCATGAAGTGCTTGAGGTGATCTTAAGGTGGTTGCATTCTCATCTCCCTCTTCCTTCCCTATCTCCAAGACCTCATCATTAATAAATGATGGTACATACTCCTCATGTATGAGATCCTGTGGGACTCTTTGCAGGGGTGCAAGAATTTTCCTTCTTGGAGCAAGTGCTCCAACCTCTTCCTCATTAAGTTCTTGAGGTGCCCTTGAGGTGACTGCGTTCTCATCTTCCTCTTCCGTCTCCTCCTCTTCAATAACTGAAATTGTCCCATCATTAATGAGAGACAATAGATCTGGATCAACCCTTGAAGGAGAAACCTTCATGCTTCCCTCTTGCGATGAGGACTCTTCACCAAATGGAAATTTTGCCCTTGGCAATGCATCAATCAAGCTCACACCTTATTTCTCCTCCTTCATGAAGGAATCACTAGAAAAATGCTGAAACTATGATGATATGGCTGAGTGCTCATATCCATAAGATGAGGATTTAGATTGTTCCTCATGCACAGATCTTGTAGATCTGATTGGAAGATCTTCTTTTTGAAACTCCTTGGGAGTTTCACTATTGCTTCTCCTTTCTTCTTGAACATCCTCCTTGGGGAGGTTCTTCTTAGATCTAAATAGATATGAGAGTAATATCATCCTCTCCATGTTCCCCTTGCTCTTGATTCCACTGATAGCTTAATCTGACAGGCGGAGCCAGAGATCATGCTCTGATACCACTGTAATGTACCAAATGGGGAAAAATAAGCACAGTAGGGAATATATTGAGATATTACTCTATGGGATCATAGTAGTGTGGAAAAAACACTAGAAAATTCTAAACCATAGATAGAATAGTAGGGCATTTACTGGTTATATCACCTCTAAGGAGAGGATGAAAACTAGAGGCTTCTTGGCCCATTCGAGACTCTGTCTATAGAAGACTGATGAAAAAAAAAAAGGGTGGGAATGACACACTCCTCTTGGGGTTTTCTACACTTCAGAACCTTAGATCTACAGATCTAAAATATGTGTCCAAAGAGAAGAAAAAACCAAACAAGAGAGAAGCGGGAAATTCCACTACTAGGCAAAACAACAAGAGGCTCAGGGAAAACACTGTGTAAGGAAAATGGTGAAATAATAACACTTCTCAGGGCGGGTTTCCCTTATTATAGGCTATGTGGGACCTCCATGCAGAGTTTTAGGAAAAATAAATGGGTTTGAGGGCCTTAAACAGACCTCCCATGAAGCTGACTAGTTATAAATCAACTAAAGAGAAGAGCTGATGGAATGAAGAAGAACCCACTTCAGAATTGTGAATTTTCAGCAAAGAGTCTCTAAAAAACAGCCATAAGACATGTACAATAGTATAGTAGCATAAAATCAAAGTTTTTATGAGTTACTTAAGAAGTACAGTAGATTGCATGAGGAAATAAGCAAGAAATCTTCAGTTCTAGGAGCTGCAATATGTGTAAAAGTTGCAGAGATGACTGAAAAGTGTCCTAGCAAGTATGCTTCAGTAGTATGACATTAAATTGTAGATCTACAGCAGAAACATGGCTGAAAAATCAGATCCATAACATATCTAGAAACTACTCAGCCTTCTAATCAAGATTGTTGGGTGTGGACCCTCATTATCTTGTTTACTTTGTATCATAGCATTAGACCCCTGTACCTTAAAAGGGGCGGCAACGCAACCCATAATTAATCATTGCTGTGGGGGGTCCAGGGGGGGTGGCAACACTTTTCGGAGCCCCCCCCTGGCGGGGGGTTTCGGGGGCAGCGTCCCCGAAGCTAAAAACAGATGTAAAATTTCATCGTAAAAGTATAGTAATTTCTAGTCAATCTGGGCTATTCATAGGCGCATGATCTGACGATAGAAGTTATGTTTAGATTAGGGTTTTTTTTTGCGCTAGAAGGCAACCCCTTGCTTTTATGAGGGTATTGTATTGCGGCTATGTATTGTATGTGTATTCTCGGAGCGAGAAATAGAGAGGGAGACTGTGAGAGAGAATAGAAGATATTACAATGGATCTAATGTAGGTTTTGTCTCTTCATTTTGCTGGATAATAGAAAGGAAGGACTGGCTGTTCGGGGTGGACGTAGCCCAAACTAGGTGAACCACGTATATCTGTGTCTCTTTGGTTTTACGTGTTTTGTGTGCTTATATTTTTCGCATATTTTATGTGTTGCATTGCTCCATAATATATAATTTTATAACAACTGGTATCAGAGCCGAAGGTATATTTGGCTGATAAACTCGCAGGAAAGAAGGGTTCCTGGTTCAAGTGGGAGCAATGGCAGAAGATTGTAAGTTTAGGGTCGAGAAATTTAACGGCCAAAACTTCCCGCTATGGAAGATGCAGATGGAAGATTATCTGTATCAGAAAGATATGTACCTACCATTGAGCAGAAAAACAAAGAAGCCGGCGGCCATGATAGGCGCGGAATGGAACATTCTCGATAGAAAT